>PVJN01005482.1:0-82009 GCA_004026805.1 Lasiurus borealis | reverse complement strand
TTGGCTCAGTGGATAGAGCGTCGGCTGGTAGACTAAAAGGTCCCAGCTTCAATTCCAGTCAAGGGCATGTATCCTGGTTGTGGGCACAATCCCAGTGGGGGGTGGCAAGAGGTGGCTGATTGATATTTCTCTCTCATCGATGTTTCTAACTCTCTATCCCTCTCCCTTCCTCTTTGTAAAAAATCAATAAAATATATTTAAAAAATATTATATTCACTGTGGCTTAAAAAATAGTTATGGAACAGAATATCTTTGGCAAAAAAAAAAATGGTCAGCAAGCCTGCAAATTGCCGAGCATATTTCTATCTCCTGACTTTTGTCTAAATGTCCATAAAGCCAATTCCAAAAAATGTCAATTTTCATCCACCCGAGGGGACTGAGTAGTGGCAAAATGAAGTTGGCGAGGACCATGTACATATGTTATTTGCAAGTGAGACCTGTATTTCCAGTCCCTAACAGTTCCCCCTGTGTGCCAGGTGTGGGTGTGCAACAGGGAGGAGGCACGGAGTGACGGTAACTCCCATCTGGTTTGCTTCTGTGGCATCAGGCCTCATGATTAATCTGTTTTTCTTTTTTTAAACAAAGAAGATGAAAACAGCTGTTTGGAATGTTTAAAAATTGCATCTACCCTTGACAAGCAAACAAAAGAGATTCCAAAAGCATTTTTTTTATATACCACATAAAATAAATCTTCTAGAATCAGAAAGGACAAGTTAGTTTTATGCAATCCTTTTTTAGTCTTTATGCATTTTTAGCTCCTCACATTTTCTGTCTAAGCCAGGCTGAGGGAATTCAGAGCTTGTGGAGTAAAATGAATAGCACTTTCAAGAAGATGAAGCAAGCAGCCAGTGTGAATGCTTTTCATCCCAGCATGATTAGTGCTTCCCGCTCTGGCAGCTGAGAGAAGGCGCTGTGTTGTGGAGGAAAGACACCTCACATGAGTACTCCTCCTCTCTAGGGAAGTTCTCACAGACAATAAGCCAGTACTTTCCCTGACTTCTCTGCTATTTCTCCCTCCTGAAGTGAACTTTCTCCATCATGGTACTGCATTGTACCATGAGGTACATTTGGGATAGTTACAAATATGGGCTATTCATCTTTGCTTTCAGCACTATGTTGCCTTGGTTTTATTACAAGGAAGCTCTGCGATCCTCCCTTTTTTACCCAGTTTTGTAAAACTAAAGAAAGGATCTCATCTACGCTGTGCTTACAATGGGAGATTATATGCCAGCTGATGGGCCATCTCTGTAGATGTTCCAGCAAAGCTACTAGCAGAGCCTATGTTTAGTGACCAATTTGTGTTGCAGTAATCAGTGAAGGATACTTTGTGAGGTGGAGGAATGTGTTGATGATCATTCCTTATTATTATCATAGGTTGTACCTGATAAAGGAATGCAGCTGGGACACTGTTCAAAAAAGGGGGCAATTTGCCCTAACCGGTTTGGCTTATTGGATAGAATGTCAGCTTACAGACTGAAAGGTCCCAGGTTTGATTCCAGTCAAGGTCATATACCTGGGTTGCAGGCATATCCCCAATAGGAGGTGTGCAGGAGGTAGCTGATCGATGTTTCTCTCTCATGGATGTTTCTGACTCTCTATTTCTCTCCCTTCCTCTCTGTAAAAAGTCAATAAAAATTTTTTTAAAGGGGGGAGCAATTTTGTGCTACAGTATGTCTGTTTGGGGCCAGAAGAGGATTTGTTTTCCTATAGAGTTTTATGAAGACATTAACTATTCTCTGAAACTGACCAAGTGACTTCTAGTTATGTCCACTCTGAATAATCATAAAACTCAAAAAATAATTTTAAACAAATAATGGGTCAGCAAATTTGTTTACAATCAACTGAGAAAAGATGAAATGACTTAAAGTTATGTGATAATTTTTAAGTATGGTCACTGAATTAACTAATGAATATTTTGCTATAAATATTTCCTTGAAAAACAGGGCTTTTCCTAAGATTGTGTTCATAAACTCTTGCCCAGTCCTTTATACCAGGATCAGAATTAGGAACCAGTTGAGAGCAGGTACATGAGAGAGTGCCACTGCATTTGTTGGCATGTAGAGCTCCTAACAAGGTCTAAGCTGCATATTTTTTTCTCATCTGGAGTTTATAATCTAGTGAAGAAAGTAAAACATGCGAAAATTTAACAAAAACCACAATAGCTATACCTGACTGTACCATTTAATTGCAAATTATAAATGCTACTAGAGACCCAATGCATGCATTCGTGCACAGGGGTCCCTTGGCCTGACTGGAGATAGAGGCCAATCAGGGACATGGAGGTTGGCCAGGGGGAAGGGTCATGGTGGGGGGAGGGTCTTGGGAGGTTGGCTGGCCAGGGGGAGGGGCCATGGGTGGTTAGCTGGCTGGCCAGGAAAAGAGCTCGTGAGTGGTTGAACAGGCAGGGGGAGAAGCCACAAGAGGTTCCAGGGCCATCAAAGCTGGCCAGCTGGGAGGATGAGCCACGGACAGTTGGCCAACCAGGGAAAGGAAATACAAGGGTTGGCCATTTGTCCCTATCCCAGGGTTGATTGGAGCAGCCAACTGGGGCAAGGGACCACAGGAGGTTGGTTGTGGGAGTGCACTGACTACCAGGGGCAGTTCCTGTGTTGAGCATCTGCTCCCTGATGGTTAGTGCACATCATAGTGACCAGTTGACGAGTTATTTGGTTGTTCAGTCGTTCAGTCATTTGGTCACTTAGGCTTTTATATATTTAGATAGATAGAATTTAGAGTTACAAAGATTTATTTTTTTATTAAAGGCTATCAAAACTGCAGTCATACACATAGATTTTTAAAAATCACTACTTTGAATCCCAGAATGTTTGTACTTCAAAGGGCTTCGTAATCATAACCTGAGGCTAATATGTTACAGGGAGATCAGCAAAGAGCAGAGGCCCGATGTCTTCCCCCTCTTCCCCTTTCTCTAAAGTTAGTGCTACTTCTGGTGTGATATCTGGTTCATACGAGGGAGATGTGACTTATTCTTCTTCAGCTGTTTCCTCAGTGGCCTTTATCCATGTTTCACCTGCTCTGAAATTCCCACTGAATTAGCCTTTCGAGGAAAACTTGGCTCTCCTAGCCCATAACAAAATGCTCACATTTGGTCTTGTAGAGAACGTGTCTCTGGAACTGTGTCTCTTGGACCTTGTCACCTATGGAGGGATGAAGCAGAGAAAGCAAATCCTGAAATATCTTTAAAAACTAGTTAAAATAAGGATCCACAATAGGGTCAGCAGATGAGGGCAGTGGAATCCTCCACATAAACCTTGTGAGATATAATGTATGTTCACTTTCAACACTCATGGAACAAATATTACTGAGCACCTCTATATGCTAGGCTCCACTATAGACTTCAGCAATAAGCACTACATCACAGATTCAAAACTCTGTCTCATGAGGTATACATTCTATTTGGAAAGGCAGACAGTAAGTGAAATAAATAAATAAATAAATATGCCCATATCAAATGCTAATAAGCTGTAAGAATATATGTATAGCAAGGAAAAGGGTAAAAGGGGGAAAGCAAGTGTGTTTCATTATGTAGGGTCTTCAGGGAAGGTTTTCTCAGAAGGTGACATGTGAACACATCTGAACGAGTGATGAAAGAAGACATGCCAAAAAAAAGAGAAAAGGATATTCCAGGCAATGAGATCAGCCAGTATGGTGATCATGAGTGAGGTAGGAGTGAATTTAGCATGTTAGAAAAAAAAAGCAAGAACATCCGTATGGCTGGGTTGAATGAGCTGAGGAAAGAGAGGCAGGAAATGAAGTCAGGAAGACACACTGGAGTGGCAAAAAGCAGTTCATGTCTATTTTAGAACAGCTTCCTGGGATCGTTCTCTGCTACAATAATGTATTGCTTTCCGCTCTACCCTAGCAGATAGTTAAGTAAGAAAGTGCCTCTGCCCTCCCAGAGGTCAGAGTATTGAGAATGAGACAAACAAGAACATAATTGTAGTGTATTATACTGTGTCTTTGTGGGGGGTTTTCTATGTATAAGCTCAAGTTGCTAGGGAAACACTTAGAAGAATGCGTGTAAATGTTCCTGGCGCAATCATGAAAGGCTAATTAGAGCATGTAACATACTGCCTGAGTTTTGACAGACAATTCGGAGGTCACTGGGTGACCAGTGTCATCAAAGTTTTCCGGGCTGTCTGAAAGGTTTATTCCAATCTCCAAAGGCACGAGGAAGCATTGCAATTGGAGCTTGAGTAGTGGAGTAAAAAGCAAAAAACATTGAAGACGCACTAGTGTTCCAATGCTATCTCTGAAACAGAGAACTTTACTTTTTCCTTAGAAAGAGGTTAATCATCATGCCTATCTTGTAAAACCATTGTGATGATTTAGTGAGACTAAGTGTAAGGCAAGCTTCTGGCTTATGTTGTATGAACGGCAAATCCTAGTTATTGTCTCACATAGAAAATTATAGTGTTAGAGACCAGTTTGGCTCAGTGGATAGAGCGTCGGCTTGCGGACTGAAGGGTCCCAGGTTCGATTCCGGTCGGGGGCATGTACCTTGCTTGCGGGCACATCTCCACTGTGGGGCGTGCAGGAGGCAGCTGATTGATGTCTCTCTCTCATCGATGTTTCTGACTTTCTATCTCTCTCCCTTCTTCTCTCTGTAAAAAAATAAATAAAATATATTTTTAAAAAAGAAAATTATAGTGTTGACAATAAGTACAGCATTAATTTCCTTATTTTATTCTCAGACTTTGTTCAGAATCTGAAAACAGCATGGATGCTCAATGACTATTTGGTATATAAGTAAATGAACCTGCACAGTTACAGTTTCATTTCAATTGCAGTAATGCAGGAAACAGAGGACAAATAACTGGACCAAGACAAGGGCAGCGGGTATAGGAAACAGGATAAGTGATTTAGATATTTAATAAATCAAAGCGACAGAATTCATTACTAATTGGATATGAGAAAGAAAGAGAAGCCAGGATAACTTCTAGGTTGACAATTGAATGGCTGAGTGAATATTGCGAACATTATCTAAAATGGGATGACAAGGAGGAAGGAGAGCTGGTTGTTTAGGGAGAGAAAATGAGGTCAAGTGAACTTTGTGATTTTGAGATGTCTACAAGCCAAGAAGTTGAAAAAAATCCTACAGATGATCAGGAAGTAACTTCAAAGAGGGTTCAGACAAAAGAGATATAGTTGCTGTCATAGAAACCTTTTTTAATGAGATTTGGTAGAGAGATTATTACAAATGTGGGGAAAGAGGGTCAATAATATGTTCCAGACAATATTAGAAGATCTTAGAAAAAAATCTCATGACTTCACAGGAGTTAAGAGAATCATGGGGAGTCCAGTATCACTTTAGAATTTACTTCTTTGTATGTATTTATGTAAAAAAAAAAAACAGTGTAAAGCATAGTTTGTTATAGATCATTGAAGAACTCCCAAACTTAAATCACCTAATGGTACAAATGTTAAGAGTTTGTAATCGTGTACAGAAATGATCGATGATAGTAAGACTCATAACTCAGAATGCAAAGTTCTATTTGGTTTATGTAATTTAAACTTTATGAGACCATATTTCTCACTTTCTTATTGAACAGTCAACTTAATATTATTTAGTAGGTAATGCGCAGACAACTCAGATAAGTGATGTTGTTGATGGGAAGTTTGCCTGGGAGGTGCCATTGATATCATCTGCTCATTTTTAACCTTTATTCAGTTAGATAACATTTAAGGCTGTTTTGCTGTGTTCTCATTATGCTTGAACATGCTGTTTGATACTAATCTAGAGGAGGCAGCCACATCATTAAAATATTTGGGAGACCTGTAGCCTGAGGTAAATGCCAACTTTCTTGTCATAGTATTCATCCAATAATTGTGTCAACATTTTCTCAGTTGTTTAAAAACTATTTTTATTTTCAACATGATATATTTTATATTATTTTAGTTTCTTATAATTTGGTGTTTCAGTGACTAAAATTCATTAAACTTTTTTTTTCTGTAAAAAGCAACTATTATGGGAGTATAAACGGGCAATCCATATTCAATTGAAAAGTTCAGTGCTGATGTGATTATCATAATGTGATTTCAATGTCTCTAAATATGATTTTACAAGAGCCTAGACTGGAAAATTCCAAATATCAGTGAAAGTAAACTTCAGCATACTGATACAAAGGGCTCTATTACTGATCTAGCATTTATTTTGACATCAGAATTGAAGACATGAGCATAGAATGTTAAAATATCCTGAATGGCTTCGAACTCAAAAAATCACATAATATGTGGTTACAGGGCTTTTTAGTTGTTTTATCTGTGAAAAAAAAAAAAGTTCTCAATTATTATACATTCTCATGTCTCTAGAGAGGACCAATTTTATGCACATTAATTACTAATGAAGCTAACCCCACACCATCACCACAAAACAAACAAACAAAAAAACACAACAGATTCTGATTGGCTAAAGTGAGGAGAAATAGGTTGATCTGATTTATAGTAAGCAGAAGGTACACAGGAGAAGAATGAGAAAGCAGATTAATAAGCTGGAAAGGAGTTGTGAGTTGTTGACTAAGGGAAAAAAATTGAAACCTAGACCTCATAAACAGAGCTAGAAAAGAAAATTATGCACTGAATAGTTAAATATTTCAAATAACTTTCCCTGGGCTGGAGACTTCAAACGAAATGCTACAAAGCAGTTGTTAATCATTGTCAGGGAAATAGGATTTGGGTGTATCTTATATTTTAGAGGGGGAGAAGTGTTTAATATAGTATTGTTTTCCTTGAGATGAATGGGATATTTAAGTCAACTAAGAATACCACTGAATTGATTCAACTAAGAAATGAGATTATGCTGCAGAAGCAAACTATGCTTCTCTGCATTGGAGTATAATGTGAAGAGAGGAAAATAGGATCATTATGTCCAAGGCATGTCTACTGAAAAATTGGAGACACTAAGTAAGGCAGAGGGGCTGGATTTGTTATACCTACAGAAGAGTAATTGATTTTCCAAATTTAATCAAGGAAAAGAGACTGCTTAGTTATGCCTCTTCAATTCCTAGAGAATTATCTGTGTAAGATGGGAAATACTTAATTTTCTTATTTCCAAGGGGATTAGGATAATACAATGGCCTGTGAGAACTAAAACTTTAAGAAAAAAATGGTTTTAGGCACTTCTCTATTTGAAAGAAACCATGATCTTTAGGCTCTAGAGTACTTTCATGATATGTGTGGGTGAGAATGTGACAAAACAGGATGAAGTGATTTGGAGAGCAGTAGAACTACTGGCAAGATAGTGGAAAGCCAAGTGAGAATGATGTAATTCCTTCTCTGTGGCAACACTGAAATAGAAGAAAATTTCCTAAACACGCAACAAATGCCAAATTGATTGGTCGTCTGGAAAAAGTGGATTGGCTCTAATCCATGAGTGGGAATATTATCCTCTAAATAACTATAAACTCTGGATAAAAATTCAAAACAAACAACCACAACAGGGTTGATTGAACCAAAGCAAGCAGGATTTATTTTATTTATTTTTCCTGAATATGAAGATTCATATCTTTCATCTAAGCTCAGCCATTATCTCTTTGAGGTCAGGATGTAGACTGACAAATGAGCATGGCTCTCCCTTAAGCAGATCCATCATTTTAGTGATAAGCAGATTAAGGCTTGTCACAGACACTGAAGCAGTCTTTAAGTGGGAACACATATAAATAAGTATATATTGTTGAATAACAATAAAATGTCATTGCAAACAGTAAAAATTGTTTCTTAACTTATCTATACATTATCTTGCAACAAAGAAGCAACTGTATAACAAATTAATGACATAAGTACAAAAAAATAAGCATGGATTCTTCTATTTTTTTAATAAACATAATGACATATGGATTTATATATACCCAAAAAAGCAGTCAGTGATTTTTGTCAAAGATGATGCAAAATATTTTATTCAACTGGATTCTTTTTCTTTTTTTTTTGCCATTGGGATACTTTATTGAAAATCATTATTACTTTTTGTGATTTTAACAGTCAACATTTATTATGGTAGCTTGGCTATCCCCATTTTTTTTTAATAAAAACCTCTGAAGGCCCTCACAGGTGTGGCTTGGTTGGTTGGAGGGTCATCCAGTACACGAAAATGTTGTATGACTCCAAGTTTCATAAAATAATAATAATAATAATAATAATAATAATAATAATAAAAGAATGGTGTTTAAGGTGGCTACCTCTGCATGAAAATTGATATGCTTGCTGTACTGTTCATTGGATAAAGTGAACTAGAGAAAATAGCTCAGTGGTGATCAAACAAGTGGGCAGTTCCTGCGGTCATCGACGTGAGACCACGGGGTCCAGGGGTGAAGATATGCTTCCAGAGGCCCGGAATATGGTTTTAATGTTTAGATTTTGAGGCACAAACACAGAAAAAGAAGTAAAATCTACTGAATGAGGTCAAGTAACAGATGTGTAATCAAAGATTTCTGATGAGCACCATGGAAATTTTAGATAAAATATGGTATTGCACTGAACCTTTTCTCAGCACTGAAAAGTAGATAAAAGCTTTAAAAAAATTTCAATTGTAGAGCTACATCTCCCTTTAACTTTCCAGGAATGTGCACATTTATTACATAAATTTATTACTACATATTTATTTTCTTTATAGCATATATATATAGTATATATATATATACTAATAAAAGCATAATATGCTAATTGGACCAGGCATCCTTCCAGGCTGAGAGGGGAGCTCAGTCCTGGATGCCGGAAGGAAGCCAGTGCCCACAGCCAGGGGAAGGAAGACGTATTCTTTCAGGAATTTCATGCCTTGGGCCTCTAATGTATTTACATTTACCTGTCTATCTACCTATAGGTTATCTATCTTCAAATGTTGCAAATGCACCAATAATACTATGCTTTATCATGCAGAATTTTCCTGAATTTCAACAATATCTGATTCGTTAACCATTTAAGTTACATATTGGACAACACAATAGATTACCAAATACATTCTAACTAAGTCAAAGATTTTCATTGCTGAACAGGTATGGAAAGGTCCACACTGAGTGAAAATGGTATAACTTTCCAATTTCAGCCTGTTAGATTAATGACATTACATGCTGTCGCTTAGAGGAAAACAATCTGCTAAAATTGGGCATTCCTTGTTAACCTATAAAATCTATATGCAATGATGTTTAAAGAAATTGGAGATTTATTTTCTATAAAATATTAGACATGCTAGTGCTAAAGCCCATTTAGAAAATATTAGGACATCTTTTAGAATAATATGAAATGTAATTATAAATATTGCACAATCTTGCTTGACAGGTGTTTATTTTATCTTCATTTTTCTTAATTAGGTATGCACTAATTGCTAAAGTTGTGAGGATATATGTGCATATATATATGGGCATTATGAGAATATTGTTCTGTCTTATTGTTTAGTATCAGGGATGTATCTGGAGATTCCTGTCATATATTTGCCACAATTTGTCATTTTTTTTTAATGACAAAAATGAGGAGAACATAAAAATTCATGTCTGCTGTTTCCAATCAAAATCTAAAGCATTTGAACAACTAAAGATATTTATAACTTATTCATATATTTTCTTTTTAGATTTTAAATTGATGCATATTTATTTAGCATATATTAGAAGAAAAAAAGCGATTTAAGTCTCAGAAGCTGTTTTCCCCTTGAATTACTGTATACTTCGCATTCATCATTAGCAAGAGTTGAAGACTAAATAGGAATGGGCATGTGGAAGCTCCTTTGAACTCTTTTTGACTTTTAACTTTTGCTGAATTCCTTTACTTTTGCTTCTTTAAACTATCTGATGTTTCTCTCACTCATTTCACTGCCCTTGATTTTGCATCTTCTTATCTCTGCCCTTGCTAACAAGCATTATCCATTTTCTCCAATCCCAATTAATTCCTCATTCTTTGACCTTAGGAAATAAACCTTCACAGTATACTTTTAAGAAAATCTGTGATAAAGCCCTCACTGGTTTGGCTCAGTGGATAGAGCGTCGGTCTGTGGACTGAAAGGTCCCAGGTTGTATTCCGGGCAAGAGCATGTACTTTGGTTGCAGGCACATCCCCAGTAGAAGGTGTGCAGGAAGCAGCTGATCGGTGTTTCTCTTTCATCGATGTTTCTAATTCTCTATCCCTCTCTCTTCCTCTCTGTAAAAAAAATCTGTGATCATAATTTTCTACTTTGAAGAAAAGGAAAATAGTTCAGATATAAAAAGATCGCTGGCTGGCTGATCCAGATTCTATTTTCACAATTTTGGGAAATGCCTAATTAAAGCCCCTCATATTCTTAATCAGCCTCTCTTAACACCAAATATCTCATGTATGTGGCTGCGTTTATGGTGACTTTGGTAAAGAATAGACTCAGCCTATAGAGAAGTGGTTCTGAACCTTTCTAATGCCACGACCCTTTAATACAGTTCCTCATGTTGTGGTGACCCTCAACCATAAAATTATTTTCATTGCTACTTCAAAACTGTAATTTTGCTACTGTTAATGAATCATAATGTAAATACCTGTGTTTTCCAATGATCTCAGGCTCTACAGTAGCAGTTCTCAACCTGTGGGTCACCTGAGAACTGCTGCCAGGGTTGTCTAAGATCATCGGAAAACACAGATATTTACAATATGATTCATAACAATAGCAAAATTACAGTTATGAAGTAGCAAGAAAAATAATTTTATGGTTGGGGTTCACCACAACATGGGGAGCTGTATTAAAAGGGTCATGGCATTAGAAAGGTTGAGAACCACTGCTATAGAGAAATCATGTCTTAATTAACTCACTAGACTACCCATAAAACACTGAAACATTAAAGATTCTATCTAGTATCTATCTACCTGAAATTTTTGGAGATTTTTGTTATATGTATGCTATTATTTAACACTAGGGGCCTGGTGCGCAAAGATTCGTGCACAGGGAGTGGATCCCTCAGCCTGACCTGCACCCTTTCCAAGCTAGGAGCCCTCTCCAATCTGGAAGTTTCTATTTGTCTTTGCAACCATATGAGCAAATTGTTTGAGACCCCAACCCAGTGTGGTTTGTTGCTCACAGAATAATAGAGGCTTTTTTTTTCTTTGCTTCATTGGTGGAGATTTCTTGGAAGTTTTAGAATATCTTCCCTTTAATTTTCCCTAGATACTCTGATTTTACTTATGTCTCTCACCTTTGCTTTCCCTCCCTCCTCTGCCACAACAGAAACTTGCTCCAGGCTCACTTTGCTCTCTTGTGTAGATCTGTCTGACACCAGAACTACGATTCCCAGCATTCCTGGTGCTCCCTGTGCTCTGGGCTTCCACTTCCCGTACTGGGGCTACTACCAAAACTACTATTCCCAGAATTCCTGATGGTTCCCACACTCTTGGTTTTCCCTACCTTCTCTGTTTCCATCCTCTCTGCCAAGTCCTCCAAGCCACCAGCTCTCCCTCTCTGCTCTCCATCTGACAGCTTGGGGAACTTGGTTCTCCAAGCTGCTCCACTCTCAACCAGTTTTCCTGCTCTGCTGTCGCCTGGCACCTGTGTATGGTAATTAACCCTCCATCTTTGTCAGGTTAATTTGCATACTCACTCCTGATTGGCTGATGAGCATAGTGGAGGTATGGTCAATTTATTTTTTTCTCTTTTATTATATGAGATTGTATCAACAAGGACAAAATGCATAATGGCAGATATCACATTTCTTATTTCCCAAACCATAGTTCAAAGTTAAGCACACAAATTTCCCATTTAAAGCTGAGTGCCAATATCCAAGATACAAGAATTAAAAAAATAAAAAATTGACAACTAAACAAAGAACTTCCTCTACCCCAAATAGGTGTTATTCTGAAATATCTAAATGAATCTATAAAAGTATTTCATTTAGATCTAACCAGTTCAGAAGATTAATGTACCTGATCATGGAATGCGAAATATACAGGGTGTCCCAATATATGTATATGCACTTTAATAGCTGATAGCTTAATTTTGAAAATGAAATGTATTTTAATAAACACTGCCTTTATAATTATTTAAAATATATGCATACATTTTTGGGGACACCCTATATGTTATTAGTTGATAAATTGGCAGAGTTCTCTGGTAAATGAAATTTCAGATTATTCAATGTCTCCTTGTTTTTTTGAAAGTTAACTTAGCAGTACTCCTGTCAGTCTCAGTACTTTTACAACAGCTGAGCTTATTGGCAATAGGAACATAGCAAACATAATTTATCATTTCCTTGAGCTGCTTTCCTTCCAGGTTCAAAGTCTACCACCTACAGAGTAGGGAGTAATAGTATTATATGTTTCAGTAGCCATGGAAACTGGTATATAGACCATTATAAACAAATAAAAATTTGGGAATAAGTCCCAAAATCTGTAGCTCAGAGATTTCAACCGTTGAATCAATTTAGAGGGTTTTTTTCCTTTAAGTGTGAATCTCAATAGTTAAAAAATATATATATAAATTAAAAGACACAATCAAAAGTTAGGGCGATTGGAAAGAGAATTTTGAGAACTCATGGGGAGTACTCCTGAATCTGTTATTAATTTATGTGTGACCTTCACGTACTTCCTTAACTTTTTAGTTCCTTATTTCCCATCTAGACAAAATCATTTGCTTCCCTCACTGGAACCTTGTGAAGCTTAATTAAGATATATAAATCACTTTAGCTTCCGAAACTGGAGGATGTTGGAGAAATGCAAATTTTTAAATTATTATTGTTGTTATTTATTATTTATTGCTGTCTATCTAGCCTTAGCTTAGTGGGTCCCTGAGGTTTATTCCCTGAACCATGCAGACAATTTAATAATAAATGCAGTGTTGGGCCAGCAAATACCAGAACGACTCAACAGAAAACAGTAAAAATGAAAAATGTTTCATTCCTCTATTGTAAAGGTCACAAGAGTTAAACGTTTTTCAAAATGCCACAAAACTAACAATTTTATTCTTATTGACCAATCTCCTTTACTTTGAATTATTGAGGATTTTCTTTGTGTGCAGCATTTTTACACATTTCACGTAATGCCATCTTGAACTAGCACACGGTATCTGCTTTATTTTGTTTTTCTTTGGGGAAAACTATACCATAGGTTTGTTAGTCTTTTTCAATAAAAGTCCACTTTTCAACTTCGCTTAAATTTACAAAAATAGAATTTGAAATAATTGTCCTCTTTTGCTGGACTAAAACCTTTCAGCTTTTTATGTCTGGTTCATCTTTGTTTAAAATAATTCAGTTTTCCTTTTATAAAATTCATAATTACTATGTAACATGAATTGGGTTTCACATATATTGAATAAAAACTGTGCATGCTTTCATCTTGAATACATAAAGTGATTCTTATTAAAATACTAGAGGCCAGTGCATGGATTCATACACCGATGGGGTCTCTCAGCCTGACCTGCATCCTCTAGCAACTGGGGCCCCTCAGGGGATGTTGGGCTGCTGGTTTCAGCCTGGCAGTCCGACATCCCCTGAGGGATATAGTAGTATGTGAAGCAGCAGGTAGCTGGGGAGGAGCCCAAGCCTGGGCCAGGTACTGCCCTGCTTCCCTACATCCCAGTCCCCACTGCCCCTGATGCCACTGCAGCAGCTGCCATGGAGGTGGGGGAGGCTCGCACTGTCACAGGTGTGCTTGCCAGCCTTGAGCCTGGCATCTGGCGCCTGTTGGCTAGCTGAGCAGCGTTCCCACTGTGGCAGCACACTGACCACCAGGGGACAGCTCCTGCATTGAGTGTCTGCCCCCTAGTGGTCAGTGTGCATCATAGCAACTGGTCAAATGGTCGAATGGTCCACCAGTCGCTTAGTGTTTTATATATATAGTTATTTTTTGTATAAAATATAAGAAACATGACTACACACATGGAAGAACACATCTTCCCAAGCCTACCTTTTCATTCCTGCTCCTAGATTCCTTATTTTATATTTAGGTAATTGTACAGATATTTCCTAATCTCCTGCAAAACAGAGTGCTCCTGAGTCCTCAAGGGAGGATTTTGAGTTGTGGAAGCCAAACATGGTGTCACCTTTGCCCTATACTCCCTGTCAGAGGATCCCTTGCATCTAGGGGTGTCATCTGCCTGAACAACGGGGCACAATAAGCCCTCTGATAACCTTCGGAGAGGATCCCTCTGTCTCTTCCTTTAGAAACCTGTTGCTCATGCATTTCCTTTCTTAATGGAAGGACAGGACAGGCCTTTCTCCGTGCATTTTCCAGCCACCAAAGAGGAACAACAAGATAATTTTAAAGGTTTTTATCAAGAGCCACACTGTTTAAGAAACCAGGCTGGTCTAATGTAGACTTCTCCTTATGCTAAGTGTTTTTATTACTTAAGCTCTTTAGTTTGTCAGTTTTCTACTACATACTGAAGAAAATAGTTTTAACTAATGTACTTTGCCAGCGTGTGCCAACCTTTATGAATCTCTCTACTTCCACAGCACTCGCAGTAACTACGTATAATTTACTAAGACATTCTATGTCATTTGTGCTGTTTGGCATGTGATTTTATGTCTCCTGGACTACATTGCCAATCCCTTGAATGTGGAAAACTGGTTTTATCCTTTATGTGCTTTTTTCTCTCTGCCTTGCACAACATTGGCTCATTGAAGCTCAATATATTTTAAAAAGGTATGTGTAGGGTCGTGTTTGTGTTGCCTTTTTCCTTGCCTTTAAACTTAAAATTCACAGCGCTTCTAGTACATGGCTCAGACAATCAGACAACTGCCAAGTGACTAATGAGAGGGTAGGTACAGAGCATGAATACACTGGGCAAAGGAATAATTCATATCTTGGCAGGACAAAGCATCAGGACAGTGTGAGATCTCATCACATTACTCAGAGCAGAATGGAAATTAAAACTTGTGAATTGTTATCTCTGGGATTTTCCATTTAATATTCAGACCACAGTTGATTGCAAGTAACTGATTCTACAGAAAGTGAAACCACAGATAAAGGGGCGAGGGATTCTTGTATATACAAGAAATATCATTTAGCCTTAAAAAGAAATGAAATACTGATATAGGCTATAGCAAGATGAGCCTTGAAAGTATTGTGCTAAGTGAAAGAAGTCAGACACAATGCCAAATAATATATAATTCTATTTATATGTAATATACAGAAAAGGTAAATCAATAGAGACAGAAATTAGTGATTGTTGGTGTCTGGATAATAGGGAAAATGCAGTGTGGCTGCTATGAGCACAGGTTTCTTTATTTCAGGGATGGGGAATGTCTGGCGCCCAGGCCGTATAAGGCCATGAAATCATTTAGTCTGCCAAGGCATTAGAGGTGAGTTACTTAAATGTTTGATCATATGTGTCAGGATAATTTTTAAATTGATAATTTTATATGGCCCTCAAGTGATGTTATAAATATTCAAATTTCCCTTGGCAGAAAGAAGGTTCCCGGCCCCTGCTTTATTTGATGATTAAGTATTCTGGAATTAGGTAGGGTGATGGTTGTTCAACTTTCAGAATATACTAAAAACTACTGCATTGCACATTTTAAAAGAGCAAATTTTATAATATATAAATTATCTATAAAATAAAAGCCTAAGCTATCATCCTACCATTCGACCATTCAACTGGTAGCTATGATGCACAATGAGCACCAGGGGGCAGATGCTATGACTGGTAGCTACGATGTACATAGACTATCAGGAATCAGACACTCAACACAGGGGCTGTGAAGCTGCAGTGATGTGACAACTGCAGTTCTAGAAAGACGCACCGGAACCAGAGAGGAGGGAACCCAATTCTGGGGTGCTTCACCCAAGAATTACTCTTGTAATCCAGGACCCCTCGAGGGATGTCTGAGAAGCAGTTTCAGCCTAATCCCTGCAGGCCAGGCTGAGGGACCCCGCCCCCTGCCAGAGGGACTCTGCTCACTCTGCAGACACTGCCTCAGGTGCAGCCAGCTGAGGAGGGACCATGAGAGGTTGGCTCCAGGGCGAATCTGCCCCATCTCGCCCAGTCCCGCCCCATGGGCACCTTCTAATTAATTACCCTTCAATGTGCACGAATCCATGCTTTTAATCCATGGATTCATGCATGGAGCTTTTAAAAAACTAAATGAAAACCCATGATTCTTATATTTCAAGATATTTAAAATCAGGGAATATTAGGATGTATAGCTCAAGTACAAGTTTTAGTAAAGATGGCCTACTTTTTTCCATATATAAGAAATTTACCAAACAATGATAATCAATACTTTGTGAATAAGAAAGTATATTTCTATTCAAAATTACTTCACTTATGGACAACCTACTACTCTCTAGGGAAGGCTGTACTATAAGTGAATGACATATAAGAATAGCTATTGTTCAACGAGTCTAATTGGCATTGAAAAGGATGCTCTACATTCTCCCTGGGGTTGGAAATATTGGAGATAGAACTTTTCTTAGTCTTAGATGATAGGTAAAAGTTTACCAAATGGAGGAATTTACTCCATGCAAAAAATAAAAATACAAGTATAAAAATGTATGTAATACTTGGGAAATGATGAGTCACATTCTGTAGGACAGATCTCAGAATGTATTCCAGGGTTGGAATAAATAGAATTGCCTCTTATGCCATTCCGTGATTCTCCACCTTCTGCATTAGAAATTCTGGCTGCATTGGAAAGAAAACTGTTCCAGATTTTGTTTTAAGTAATTAATCCTTAAAGACCAAGAAAAGGTTGAATTTTAATGCATAGATGTGTTTTATACAAAATGTATAAATTATCTTGCCTTTGTGATAGTAATACCATTAAAGAAATAGGAAGTACTAAATTAATTCATAAAAATTCTACTAGTCCTGGCCTGTTTGGATTAGTGGATAGAACATCGGCCCAAGGAAGGAAGCGTCACGGGTTCAATTCTGGTCAAGGGCATGTACCCCGGTTGCAGGCTTGATCCCGATCCCCAGTCAGGGCTCATGTGTCTCTCTCACATTGATGTTTCTCTCTCTCTACCACTCCCCATTACTTCACTCTCTAAAAATCAATGGAAAAATATCCTTGGGTAAGGATTAACAACAACAACAATATATTCTATTGGACATAACCAAATTATATGTAAAAGGTATTTTGCACTTTCTGCATGGAAGTCATTTTGCTCAAAAAAATTAGGGAAAATAGGTAGAAAATACAGTCTGCCTTATAAGACAGAGAGCAATTCATCTTTGAATATAGGTCCTTTATATCAATAGCTGAAGACCCAGAGGAAATAAGTTTGAGTTGGGAAAAGTCCTCTGCATCTTGTTAATAATAAATGATCAGATTTTGTGTAGAATAACCTATAAAAGGAGGAAGATAGGAAAAGAGAGGATAAAGAAAAGGAGAAATAAATAAATAGAGCACATGTTTATATATGGAACTTTCCAGTTACTGTCCTTGAGCCACAAGCTCTAAACTACTCAGCTGCATTCTGTTCTCCTAGGAATTCAGCTTGGAACCATCCTACCTGAGGAGGTTACAGGCCCCGGGAGTCATCCAGGATAGGCCAAGAATAATTGGAGCTTGCCTAAGGATATTATCCAGAAAGATATCACTCCTGATACTACTGACCACGTTTAAGCATTCTGCTCTATTTCTCCTGAGAAAACAGCTTTTGCCCATGCTAAAAATGCCCTAAGTAACTGACAAAAAGTCAAGGAACTTTTTTAGTATAATAATTTATTGATTAGTCAATTTATTAACTTATTAAAAATATAACACAGTTATATAACTACGTTATATCATCCAACGGTTATGTGACTGCAGGTCTAGAATGCCAATGTCTTGAATGCAGAGTTTGAAGCACCAGCTAATCTCACTGCGCCTCGCTTGCTCTTTGTGACATCAGGTTGTCTAATGCCAAGTTAACGAGTGTGATGTTATTAAACATTCAAAACCAAAAATCACTTAGTTAAGTCACCGTGCTCATGGCTGATCTCCTCCTGCCTTCCTTTCTTTGTTTCCGGGGATCGCTTTATAATACCAGTGTTTACGCAGATGTAAACAGCTTATCTCTCATCCTCCAGCTATTCTTCACTGGCACACAAACAAGACGTTCCCTCTGGCATATGGATGTCGTTTCTCAGAGGCTCTTCTCCAGAACTGCCATGCCGATGCGTGTTCAGTCAGGGAACGGAGGTGATCTGATATTGATTGGCATTGTGCAGTGACAATTAACACCGGATCAAAGCCCCATGTAGAGTAGTAATAAGGCAGTCTGATATTGGATACTTTGATAAGTGCAAAAGGAATTTTTTATCTCATAACCCTTCTCTACTCCCTTTTTTTCTTGATCAGTTTTTGGCCCGGAACAAGGAGGATAGTATAGACTCTGAGATTTACTATGCCAGAATCTTTTCTTGTAATTTCACACGGGTTTCCTTTTTGTAAACTGAGTCATTGTCAACTGGGAAGAGGGAGGACTAAAAAAGAAATAGAGATGATAGATGATAGGTAGAATCTGGGATAAATAGATTGATTGGAGAGGTAGATCCTTTATTGCCAACATCTGTGTCATGTCCCAAGATTCCTGTCACCGTCCACAGATCCAATATAGAAGCAGTGCGGTGAGTTGTCTTGGCCTCGCAAAGCTCCATAATAGTCTATTAAACTCTGCCACTGTGAAGGTCACACCATCCTGTGCCCATCCTGATGCTGTCTAAACCTGGCATCCATGTGTGGACCATGGATTGATCGGTGCAGAGGGAGGAATTTGAGTGCATGGCTAACTTTGGAAGGTCATGCTTTCAAACTCCGGTTCTCAGGGAATCCCCAACTAATAATTCACACTCAATACTCGCAAGAAACATCTCATTTACAAATAAATATAAGGAGGTATATATAACTCAAGACTAAAAGAAATAAATCCGAGATTTTTTCTTTTTTTAATTTTTATTAATTTTTATACATATCTCCCCATTGCCCCCCTCCCTCCCAAGCATACCCCAAGCCCCCAGTGTCTTATGTTCATTGGTTATGCTTATATGCATGCATACAAGTCCTTTGATTGATCTCTTATCTACCTCATAAATCCAAGTTTTTTTAAAAAAACGATATCTCATATAAATATCAATCACTTAATTCTAATATCATAATAAATGTTAATATCAGAAGCATCAACTCTGGAGCTAGACTTCTTGGATTTTAATCCCTTCTCTGTTGTTTTACTAGCTGTGTGATCTGCTTAGGTAGCTTCTCTGTGCCTCAATCCTAATATTTAGGGTAGAAATAATAATAAAACTACCTCATAAGGCAGCTATGAGGGTTAAATGAAGTAAACATGTAAAGACCTGAGGGTAGCTCTTAGCACATAATAAGAATGATGTAAGGACTAAAGATTGTTATTGTTTTGGATTTTTCTCTGAAAATATGAACAATTATAATTTTTATTTTATTTTTATTATTCACTAAAATATACTAACATCGCCCTCTCCTTTTAATGTATCAAACTATTATTCTTCTTAATTTATAATCCATTCCCCAAATTGTTTTTTAACTGGAAAGAAACAATGTAACATAATGAAAAAGAACATACATTTTCAATTTGATTTCTGGCTCCACTATTTATAGTTTTATTTTGAGCCTTTTACAACATCTTTGAGCTTTATTTTTCTGACTGATATAATGGAATTAAAATATTTCATTCAAAATAGTGACCTAAGCTAAGTTTAATTAAACACTCTTCTCTTTGCAGATCCCTACCCACCACCACACCAACTAAAATGACAATAGTATGAAAAACAGTAGAAATAATCTGAAAAAGAACAAGACATCCAAGAAGCCAACTATTACATGCAAGAATTGCAATAAAATTCTGCAAGACACATTAGAGATAAGACAGGCTGAAAGTAACATAAAGCGTTCTCTCTAAAGAAACTCCACCAACCGCCCTAAGTTTAAAGCTCCAGACCAAAATCCCACTTACTTGAAATGCTACCTACATAAAATGTTAAGGTCTTATAATAATGTAAGAAAAAAAATCCTACATGCATTATTCACACGGCAATATTGTTCATCGAGCAAATGTGTAGGATAATGTTTTCGAATCAAATTCACGCAAATCAGAGATTTTACCCTCAAACTTTTACTAAATAATTTCAAGGACACTTATAATCAAATAGTTCAGTAGAAATGGCGGAGGGTGGGGGGTGGGGATGGGGGATCTGAGACATTGATAAGTTCTCTCAGGCCCTTTCTTCCTACAAGGTCAGGAAACCATTGCCCAGAATAACTGAAGTCTCTCAGTGAGGTTTGTAGGGCTCTTCGCACCATAGAAAACATTTAATTTATGGAACATCTCTGTTTGACTTCCCCCAGAAAACGCTTCTGTCCTTGTGGCATCCTCCAGGGAGCCAGGCCTCACAGATTCTCTGTGCTGTTTACGACTGTTTACGACGGGGAATCTTACCCAGGGACCTCTGCCCTGGGCATTTCAGAAAGGAGGCCTCTTCCTTCCGGCAAAAATCATTAGTCTGTTTACCCAGAGGTCCTGTGGACAAGACAATGAGACCAGGTTACCTGCTCTTTTTTTTATTTTTTATTTTTCCTTTTCTCCCCATATAGTAAAACGAGGAAATTCATTTCTGTCCAGTTGCTTTAACTATTTCCTTCCTTAAGTCATATTTGATATCTCAGATTGCCTTGATATACCTGATAAAGAATAATCACAGATTCATAAGGTAAGCGAGTAAATGTTCTTAATCTCTGTTTTAAAATTAAAAAGCTGAGGTTCAAAAAGATCGGAGCTCAGGACATCTAGGTGCCAGGATGGCAATTGTCTTCGAATTCTCAGTTTAGAGCTCATTCTCTCCATCAAAAATAAACCAGCAGCACTGTCTGCTGATGGTAACCTCAACAGGTAAAGTTTGGCATCTCGTATCCTAACAACCCCTGCAGCCTGTGTTGGGCTGTGTGAGTTTACTAGTAAATGTGGGTTAAATGGCCCATGAGAAGATTCTGATTTTTCTGGGGAGACTAACATAATGAAAACCAACAAACCATTAATATATTTATGGAGAAAGAAGAAAATTATCGTTTCAGATAGTGTGGTGGTATTATTCTAGCATAGGCCCGGGACACCTTGATTAAGTAAACAGTGTTCTTTATTCCTAAGGAAAGAGCTGTTATCAGTCATGCATGCCTTGGCTCAAAAGTTGGCTCTCGTGGCCTAGCTGGTGTGGCTTAGTGGCTGAGCATCAAGCCAAGAAACAAGAGGTCACTGGTTTGATTCCTGCCCAGGTTGTGGGCTTGATCCCCAGTAGAGGGCATGCAGGAGGCAGCCCATTGATGTTTCTATCTCTCTTTTTCTCTCCCTTCCTCTCTCAGTAAAAATCAACAAAAACATTATTTTTTAAAAAGTTGGCTCTAGCCCTAGTTGATTTGGTGAAAGCCTGTGGATCAAAAGGTCCCAGGCTTGATTCAGCTCAAGGGCATGTTGCAGGCTCTTCCCTGGCCCAAGCCCTGGTCAGGGGCATGCAGAAGGCAACCAACCAATCCATGTGTTTCTCTCACATTGATGTTTCTCTCTCTCTTCCACTCTCTCTAAAAGGTCAGTGGAAAAATATCCTTGAGTGAGGATTAACAAACAAACAAACAAACAAACAAGTTGGCATTCTTATGATAGCTCTATTTAAAATCCTGTACCTAATGTGTAATCCTGCCTCACTTGTTAAGGGATTTTCAAGGGTTAGAAAGAAATGATCAAGAAGTTGAAATTAACTCTTCTTTGGTCTTGGTTCTCAATGGCCTTTTGACCCAGTTGTGTCTGAAGAGGGATTTCACCTGCCCAGGTGCATAAGGACACAGAGTGTACTATACCAATGTGGGAGCTCTCAGAGAAAATGCAGGGAATGTGCTTGAGAGGTAAATTAAAGAAAGAGAGTTGTCTTTTTAGAAAAATAAGAAATGGAAATAAAGCAACCTAAATAATAAACCTATTTTCCTAAATAGCTTAAGGAAAGGAGATGTGAAAAGTAAAATCACATATTTATTTGCATCTCGTGCTACATTGGTCATCTCAGTATTATCAAGCAATATTGCCCTGGAGTCAGAATAAAGTTATTATTCACTTGTTTTACAAATAATCTCACATATCTATGATGACCTCTTTATACACATTGCCGAAGAAGTAATGAGATGCTGATGCTATTGCTCACAGGACACTTTGTCCTGTAGGAAATTATTAAAAATTATGAATACTCACGAAAGCAGGACTGTTCTACACAATGACCTGATGGATTCTGAGCTTTATCTGAGAAGTTCTTCATAAACTTTGTGTTCCCTGAAGAAAAAAGAGCTAATGATGATTGAAACAGCTCATGATTGAAATTAAAGTTTTAAGAATGGAGATAGCATTTTTAATCATGGGGAAATTGCCATCTCAATATTCTTAAAAGATGTTCAATATTTAAATAAGATCATTTCAAGATCTAATGAAGCATATGCAATATTTAATTGAATCATAATTTACCTTTATAAAGCAGAGAGATTTTCACATATGCACTTTCATTAATTATGTATTAGTTCTATATTTAAGATATATCTTAACAAAACAACTTAATCTTAACAAAACACATTAATTTAAAAAGAACCATCGCCGAAATCGGTTTGGCTTAGTGGATAGAGCATCGGCCTGTGGACTAAAGGGTCCCAGGTTTGATTCCGGTTAAGGGCATGTACCTTGGTTGCAGGCACATCCCCAGTAGGGGGCGTGCAGGAGGCAGCTGATCGATGTCTCTCTCTCATCACTGTTTGTAACTCTCTATCCCTCTCCCTTCCTCTCTGTAAAAAAATTAATAAAATATATATTTTTTAAATAAATAAATAAATAAAAAGAACCAGAGTCTTTATGTAAAACCTTGGTGGAACTGACCAGTATGCTCTATACCGGTAATGCAAAATCAGAACCAATATTTGAGGAAGGGAATTGTGTCAAAATGCACGACATATATGGGTTATATATATTAGTGAAATATTAAAAAGATCCTTAGCTCCTGCTAAATCTTTTTTTTCCCATAGCTAAGGACAGTTATTTAAATTTACATTTGAAATGTAAGTTGAGCATCTACATCATTTTCAACTCCATAAACTAGACGTAAGTAGCCAATATTGCTAAAAAAAAAAAAATACATGTTAAATTAATACACATACACATGCATAATGTATTAATTTAGCATTTTAACTGAGTGCCTAGGATACGACATGTAAAAAATGTTATAATAACAAGTGACAGCAACTTATCTATATTTAATATATGTGCCATTTTTTAAAAAAATTCTTTCTCTTGGAGTTTCAAGATAAATTGCTTACACAAAACTCTGATTTGTATTATTCTTTTCTGAATTCATGCTGATGCAAAACTTGTTGTTGTTTCCATTGGAATAGGTTTTACTAATGAGTGTCTTCCGCTCCAAACTCGTTTTCTAATAAATGAATAGTGTGAGTTGAGAGATACATAAACAGTAAAGAAAGGTTGATGTCACCAATTAGGATTAGGTGGGTGGAATCCCTGTGGGAAAAGAATTGGAAACTTTGGGCATGGTGCCTCCTGGGGTTGCTATCCGGGCCTTCTTTGTTCTGAATTCCTTGGCCACTCAGAGTTGGGTAAGAAAATAAGCAACGTGAAGTTTTCTAACAGCTACTCGCGCACTTTGTAATGTCACTTTCCCAGCTAGAGGTGATTAAGTGGAGTCCATTAAATTTGGATCAGGTATTCAAAACAGATGGCTAGTCTTCGCATGTGCTGAGAACTTTAACAAGTAGTCAAGGGAGCTATAGCGCGGTTATATTCTACTGTGAAGGTGGAACGTGGAGGAGCAAATTGGTGTGTTGAGTGAAAACAGCAAGTAAGCAGATGAAAGAAGTGCAAACACGATCTGTACCCATGATCCTAATTGTTCCCAGCTCCTGTCACCCTCCCTGTGGAGTCTAGAATTCTAAGGCATCCCCTGGTAGCGTTATAATAATATCCCTTTCCTTTGTCCCTTTGAAGCATCCTCGTTGCTTTTCTTGTTTAGACCTACTGAGATTGAAATCAGGTAAGGCTTTATGAGAAAATTGGGAATGGGCAATGAAGTGAAATTTTTCATATCTTTTACATCCACTAAAATAAAGCTAGCAAATTAAAGTGAATATCAAGTGCATCTTGCTTGAAATATTGACTCCTGCCATTTTGCTATGCTGACGGGGAAACCTCCATCCCAAGTTGTACCACGTCTTCAGATGTCAAAGTAACTCACACGTTAGGAGCGCGGAGTTGACATCATCTGCTCATCTTTGCTGTGGTCTGAATGTTTATGTTTTCCTAAGATTCTCTGCCACCGGTAAATCCTCAGCCTCTTGCACAAAAGCCCTGCCCTCTTACAGATTGCATTTCGCTGGATAGTGGCGAGAGAGGGGCAATAGGCATGATAAATAAGCTAAGATGTGATGATGGATGTTGCGAGGGAAAATAAAGCAGAAAGGGGAATGAAAGCATGACCGTGGAGGCTGGAGGGGATGAGGGAGGGTGCAATAACAAATAGTGTTGTTGGCTAAAGCCAACAGGGCTGATATTCTGAACCCTAATGATAGGGAGGGAATGAGCCATGAGGTTTATCATAGAAAACTGTCCCGTGTAGAATAAATAAGCCACGTAAAGCTTCTAAAGCAGGAGCCAGCCGAGCATGCTTGCAGCCCATTAAAATCAGGATGAGCCGGTGAGGAAGATCAAAGCAGAGTCATCCATTGTATGGGGTGAAGTCAACCATTGCCAACCTCCGGCTTTTATTCTCCTATGATGACAGAGTGATACTTGGGGTAGGTCAAAATTACAAATTGCTAGAACTTTGGCCTTTGGTCTCCAATGACTGTGCCGTCCCAGGTTTGAAATGGGCGAATGTCACTAATTGTCAGAGAGTTGCAAATTAAAATGGCTATGATGAACCACTTCATACCTGCCAGAATGGCTACCTTCAATAATTCAACAGTCGCCGAAACCGGTTTGGCTCAGTGGATAGAGCGTCGGCCTGCAGACTGAAAGGTCCCAGGTTGCATTCCGGTCAAGGGCATGTACCTTGGTTGTGGGCATGTCCCCAGTGGGGAGTGTGCAAGAGGCAGCTGATCGATGTTTCTCTCTCATCAATGTTTCTAACTCTCTATCCCTCTCCCTTCCTCTCAGTAAAAAATCAATAAAATATATTTTTAAAAAATAATAATAATTCAACAGTAAGTGACGAAACCCTAGTACACTTCTGATGGGAATGCAGACTGGTACATCTTCCCTGCAAGACTGTGGAGTTTCCAGAAACTAAAATGCTGTTATCAGAATTTTTTTTTGCTTTTTCTTCTATCTTGGCTTTGTTTTCTTCTCAGTTAGCTATTTTCTCCTGAAGCCATATGTGGGAGAGATGGAGCCCAGCAAACTCCATGGCTTATGTAATTCTTACGGCTAGCAATTTCAGAAAGGGAGAAACCTCCCTTTCCTAAGATCCATATCATTTCTCCCAAAAAGTCTCCAATGGTCATGTGTCCAGCGCCAGAGTGAATAACTTGGACCGGTACACTGACAGCTCGTCGCAATCACATGGCATGGAGGAGAGTCCTAAAAGAAAGGGACCCGTGGCTTTCCCAAAGTTAGAGAGTGCTGCCAATATTGAGTGACCCTGGAAAAGTTACTTCATCTCTCTCAGCCTCAGTCTTCTGATCAGTAGATTGGGGAAAATGCTGCCTAGCTCAGAGGATTGTTAGAACAAATTAGAAAACGTTAGCAAAGTACTTTTCCTGAACAGCCACCAAATGACATACATTATCACTATAACAGAGTAACAGATGCCTTTGGAAAGTCTAATATATACTATGAAGCATTCATTAGAGAAATTACTACTTTTCAATTAGATAGTAGAGTGATATTTTTTTCTCCCCAAGGGATCTTAAAAATTAAAAACTACAGGAGAAAGTGAGAAACTATAATAGAGAATGCTGCGTTGTTTCAATCAATGTCTTATGGTCATGGTTATTCCAGAACACAGAGTGACTTGTTTGCAAATCACAAGTGTACTGAAAGCAGGGACAAATACTCAACATCGGAATTGAAAACTACTTGGCTACCATACCAGGACCCCTTATATGTTATCTCCTGTTTATTCTTCCCAGCTAGGCAACATCTGAACTAGCTGTCTTGTTTTCCTCCTCTGATAACATCTCAATAGTATGGCCAAAGGATGAAAAGCAATGGGCGCGGGATTAAAGACAAAGAACTCTTGATGTGGCGCATTTTAATTTCCTTTCCCAGGTCTCATTTCTCTTTCCAATCACCTGACAACTTGGGACCACATGCCCCTGGAAATCTCCTAGCAACATGATTCTAGATGAGAGCTGCCGGAATCACACTTACATTCTACAACAGTCCAAGTTCCGCAGAGTTGTTTTTATTGTGAACGCATCCTTTTCCCTGATTTTTTCAAACAAATTACCATGGGAACACTTAAATTATGCATATTGCGAAGAGAACCAGGCGTGAGCCTGGCCATTAATAGGAGAAAAATAAAAAGTCCACCTTTAAGAAGCATGGACACCGACAATAGGATGGTGAAGGCCAGAGGGGGAGAGGGGTGGGGGACCTAGAAGGGGTCAAGGGGCGCGAAAATGGGGATATATGTAATACTTTCAACAATAAAGACTTTTTTTTTAAAGAAGCCAAATATATATCTAAAGTATTTTGCTTTAATCCTTCATGCTGGGCTTCTGATTATTTCTAGCTCAGATGATAGAAAGCAATTTTCAGCTAAGTGCTTAACTCCAGTCGTTTGCTTTCACATCTGAACCTCCAGGGCCCTACTTATATATCCCATCATGTAAAGTGTCTGCACAATTCTCTGCCCTTCCTGGAAGAACACATCCTTGGAGGTTTTACATGGCTTTCCATTTCAATTACTGCGTTGAGCCTAAAGCTCTGAACTTTTTCGTGCTTCCTCTACTTTATTAACCACTACATAGCCTATGCTGAAAATGGAAAAGAGAAAAATTCAAGTTTGTTGTTGTTGTTTTTTTTTTCAATTTAATTCTGTCACACTAGAAGTGTTGATCTGTTTAACCAAAAGCAACACAGAGCTCTGAAGTTTGCAACAGTCCAATGGAATTCAAACAGACGTGGGCAAAATAACTGTGACGGATTCCACACAGCACATGTGGGAAGAAACTAAAAAACCATGGGTGGTTCTACATAGATGATCCAAATCTCAGTGGAACAGAGGTGAGAAAAAATAAATAAAAAAATAAGGGATTAGCTGTACAAAGCGTATTTTTTATTTACTTGTTATTTTGAGTCAAAGCTGTGGCTCCCATAAAGAGCCAGTTTGGGACATGATGGTCAATGGTCACTTTTGATTCCCTACTCTAGCTGCAGTTTTTCAGAGAATTTGTGACAAAAACACAGAATAGTAATATGTAGTTTTGATGAAGAAATATGAAAATCTCAGTAAAAATCTTGGCCCAAATTCAGAAACAAGGAAAGATACATAGAAATAATTTGAGTAGAATAAGATGGCCCAAAGTGAAAGAGTGATAAATGTCAGTAAAATTTAAAATTGAATAGATCATTATGACTCAGTAAATTCAAAAAAGTATGATTAATATGTTTGGGATTTATAAATGGTTTCACAGTTAAATGTTTGGGGAAAGTTTGTATTTTTCTTCCAACTGGGTTTTAAAATATGCATTTTCTTATCAGTACAAAATGAAAGAATTGTAGATAAATAGAAGAAATTAATCATTGTCGTGAAAGTAAAATGAAAAGGTAATACTGTAATAGAAAACTAAAAAATACTTTTGTGTCCCTAATTATAAAAAATGAAATGAACATAATCTAAATTTGAAAACTAAAAGGTCATTGCTGTAAAAGAAGAAAGATAATCAATACAGGCAAGTATCTGGGTATCGGTACAAGGATCTCCTGGATATACACATATTTAGAGAAACAAATTCCCATTACTAGAGTTTATATGTACACATAATTTTAAAACCATGTAAACCAGTGCCTTAAAAAACAACAAAATTGATGCCAAAGTTTTAATATTAGCCCTTAATAGGTAGAAGGAATTGACTCATTTTGATAAGGTAGATGAAATTTATATACTATCAGATATAACAATGAGGAAAATAACAGGTTTAATTTGTAGAAATTAAGTACTAAATAAGCTCATTTTGACTTTCTGTATTGTGGTTATGATTTCAGGTAAATTTAAAAGTTAAAAACCCTCTTTCCAACACTATCTCCCTCTCCCCCTGTTTCTCACGTCATATTATACACTCATTAAAATGCACCAACAGATAAAGAGTAAATAGCCTACAATTTTCAGATTGTCTATAATGAAACTCACCTTATTAGTTCAGGAAATAGCCTTCAGTTTTAAATAATTGCTTAGTTTTTTTCTGTCTTTTTACATACTATTCAGGCATTAAAACCTGTTGCTTTTTAAACTACCTCATACAATTTAAATTGTTTATTTAAAATTTCATTTTGCAGTTATTTTTTGTTGGTAGTACAGAGGCAAACCGCACAGCACATCTCTCCTGATAACATTTGAAGTTTCTCTATATTGAGTGTTTCCTCTGTGTTAGGGAAGATGCAAATGCTTTACACAGACAATCAAACGCAATTCCTTTGAGATGGCGTCATTATTCCCACTTATTTCTTGATGATAATCTCTCTAGAGAGCATTTACCTCCAAATGACTAAATTCAGAGCTCATCTTAAAGATTAATGTGGCCATACACCATTATCATAACCCGATATATGGCACAGAGCCTCCCCGTTTATACACTGCTCCCAAGGAGCACCACAGTCTGAAAATGATCACAGCTCAGTATGAAAAGAGTGTGTACTCTACAGACTACGAATTTATAAAGCCCACATTTTGCTTTATCAAACCTTGAGAAACTTGTATTAAAAAACTGGTTGACCTTGGAATATTCTCTTCAAAATAAATTCTATTTTACTCCATTCTTCTTCCAATGTTTAATTAAAACCCTGCAGACCTTGCAAGCATGGCAAATCCCAGGGAGTTGGGATGTTTGCCTGTTTAAATGATGAAGATTACTTAACAATCAGAAAGTGTGATGCTTCCAGCTTTATTCTTTATTATTTCAAAATATATTACAAAGTTACGGTAATTAAATCAGTATGATACTTATATAAAAATAGGCATACATTACAGTGAGACAATTCAGAAAAATAAACCCACACATACATAATCAACTTATGTTCCACGGGGTGCCAAGAATACACACTGGGGAAAGGATAGTCTCTTAAAGAAGTGGTGTAGGAAAAATTGGACATAAACATGAAAAAGAACTATTTTAGACCTTTACCATATGTCATACAGAAAAACTCAACTCAAAATGGATTAAATACTTAAACAACATTCAGGAATTATAAACTTCCAAAAGAAAATGTGGGAGAAAAACTTCATGAAATTGATTTTGGCAATGATTTTTTAGATACTCTACCAAAAGTACAGCAAGAAAAAAAAAAAAAACATAGAAAAGTAGGACTGCATCAAACTGAAAAGCTTTTACATAGCCTTTGAAATAATAAGCAGAGTGAAAAATGTGACCTACAGAATGAGAGAAAAGATTTACCAACCATATATCGGATAAAAAAATAAGAAGTATGCAAAACATATGAGAAACTCCTGAAACTCAACTGTAAAAAAACAAATAACCCAATTTAAAAATGGGCAAAGAACTTAAAGAGAACATTTCTGTTAGGGTCGAAACGCTCGCCACTCAAAGGAAGGCTCCAAGAGACATTCTCATGCAAACAGCAAAGGGTTTATTCACCAGCATGCTGGGGTTCACAACATACTCTGAAAGCAGAGCAGAGGCTGAGAGCCCCGAACCAAGTTACAGGGTATTTTTATAGTATTACGATAATAGGATGCGGCTGGCGGTTATTGGTTATCTCTGGGTTCTCCTTCCGCAATTTGGCTACAGGCTGTCTTCATCACACACACTAACAACCTGCACCTGGGTTACACTAATAACCTGCACCTGGGTTACAGCACTCTGGAAATTTCCACTCTATTCTTAACTTTGAACTCTTCATTTCTTCAAAGAAGACACACAATGAGATAAAATGGTATATGAAAAATTGTTCAATATCACTAATCATCAGGAAATGCAAATTAAAAACACAATAAGATATCACCTTACATATGTCAGTAGTCTTATTATCAAAAAAACAAATACTAGACCAGCTGATGTGGGTCAGTAGTTGAGTATTGACCTATGAACCAGGAGGTCATAGTTCAATTCCTGGTCAGGGCACATGCCCAGGGTTGTAGACTAAATCCTGAGTGAGGGGGCATGCAGGAGGCAGCCATTCAGTGATTCTCTCTTATAATTTATTAGAGGCTCAGTGCATGAAATTTGTGCACTTGAGGCAGGGGGCTGTCTCTCAGCTTGGCCTGCGCCTTCTCACAGTCCAGGAGCCCAGCATTGTCGCTGTGCTAACCAGCCATGAGCCCGGCTTCTGGCTGAGCAGTGCTCCCCCTGTGGGAGCACAGTGGCCACCAGGGCCCACCTCCTATGCTGAGTGTCTGCCCCCTGGTGTTAAGTGCATATCAAAATGACTGCTCATTCCATCATTGTGTCATTAGCCTTTTATTACATAGGACTAGAGGCCTGGTGCATGAAATTCATGCATGGGGGGTCCCTCAGCCCAGCCTGCACCCTCTCACAATCCAGGATCGCTGGCTCCTAACTGCTCACTTGCCTGCCTACCTGATCATTCCTAACCACCTTGTCCCCTGCTGCCATGGCTTTGGCTAGAGGAACATCCAGAATGACATTTGGAAGGTTGTTCAGCTGTCCAGTCTAATTAGCATAGTATGCTTTTATTGTAGAAATAGATGTTTCTATCTCTCTCTCCCCCTCTGAAATCAATAAAATTATTTAAAAAAAACATAGTTAAGATATGTTGACAAGGATGTGGACAGAATTGAACCCTGGTATAGAGTTGGTGGAAGTATAAAATCGTTAAGCTTCTATGGAAACATTATTCGAGGTTCCTGAAGACTTAAAAATAAAACTACCATATTTCCTACAATCTTACTTCTAGGTACATATACCAAAAAAATAAAAATAAAAATCAAGGTTTCAAAGAGGTATCTGTACTCCCATATTCATTGCAACAATATCCACAGCAGCCATGATATTTAAATGACTTAACTGTGTCTTGATGTATGAATGGATCAGGAAAATGAGCCATACAGACAGACAGTGGGTTATTATTCAACCTTAAGAAAGAAGGAAATCCTGCTATTTGCGACAATGTGGATGAACCTGGAAAACATTATGTTGCATGAAACAAGCCAGTCACAGAAGAACAAATACTGCATGACTCCACTTATATGAGGTCTTTATAACAGCCACAGTCACAGAAACAGAAAGTAGAATGCTCATTTCCAGGGACTAGACGGGGGAGAGGGCGTTGGCGGGAGAAACAGGGAGTTGTTCAACAGGTGTAAAGTTTCAGTTACGCAAGATGAATGAGCTAGAGATCTGCTGCACCACAGTGTGCCTATGTTAGCAACAGTATGCACTTAAACATTTATGAGGATAGATTTTTACATTTAGTGTTCTTACCATATTAAAAAAAAAAAGTACTTTGATGGTGAAGATGATCATGACACAAAAGAGTTTAGGAACAAGAAATTTAAGAAAGAGCATTTTACTCACTTTTCTTCTGATGTTTGTATTAAAGATTATAAATTTTACGGAAAAAAAATATATTATGTATACTAATAAAAGCCTCACGTGCGACATCCTCACAAGATGGCTGCCACAAAGATGGTCAGTTGTGGGTGATCAGGCTGGCAGAGGAGGAAAGTTGGAGGCTATCAGGCTGGTAGGGGAGCAGGTAAGTGTTAATCAGGCTGGCAGGCAGAAGGGGTTAGGGGCAATCAGGCAGGCAGGCAAGCAGTTAGGAGCCAGGGTTCCCAGATTGTGAGAGGGATGTCCTACTGACTAAACTAGCAGTCAAACATCCCCCCAAGGGTCCCAGATTGGAGAGGGTGCAGGCAGGGCTGAGGGGACTCCATGAACAAATTTTATGTACCAGGCTAGTTAAAAAATAAGGGCAAACACTCTATAACTTATTATTAAGATTAAGGTAGGGTTCCCTCAATATTTTCTTTCCTCAGTACTGACAGTTACAAAGGTAAACAACAAACAAGGACATTAAAATTCTCCCCTTAGAACATTCATTATTATGAATGGACCGGAGAATTTCCTCGTTAAATTACCTTAGGTTATCTGAGATCTCCAACTCAAAGGCGGGATTAGGATTTAATAGCGGTTTGACATTGCTTAGGTTCACTTCCCTGCAGTGGTTTCTTGTTGACCTCAGGAAACAAAAAGCAAGGGCATCCAACCTGCAGGCTTGTCCCGTAAGAAAATCTACGGAATGAAGCCACCTTTTGCAAGGGACCAAAGGCATTCTTCATTTTCATGACAGGGTTTCTTGAAAATAAATCAACACTGTAAGACAAGGCAAAACACACACACACCAAAAAAAAAAAAAAAAAAAAAAAAAAAAAAAAAAAAAAAAAAAAAAAAAAAAAAAAAAAAAAAAAAAAAAACACAAACAAACAAAAAAGAACAAAACTCACCAGCAAAATGAAAGTAAAGATGGATGGTTGGCTGCACGAGCACTGACCTTAGATCTGGACACTTAAGGCTTCTTCCTCTCGTGCCTTGCACTTCAATGTAGCCTCATATCACAAAGACAAGACACCTGGGGACACTTTTATTCATCTCACAAGGGCATTGTTTGTGGCTTGGTTGGTTGTTTGGGGGGTGGGGCTGTTTGTTTAGTTCAGTAACTGCTTAATACATTGAGAGGGTTACTTGAACTGAACTGAGACCTGAGGCCGAATAATGCCAGCTGAGTGCCTAAATACAAGGGAGTGGGGGGCCGAGGGGAGGAATCACGTCTGCCTGGGAAAACTGGGGAATTTATATAAAGCTGGTTCTCCAAGTCATCACATGATGGGTGCTTTGCTGCCAGCTGCCAGCTGCCAAACTGTGTCACCCTCTCCTCTGCTTTGATTGTCTGGTTTGGGAAGGCACTTGGGAGAGCCTGGAAATCCTGAGCTTAAAAAAGAAAAAAAGTGCCGAAACCGGTTTGGCTCAGTGGATAGAGCGTTGGCCTGGGGACTGAAAGGTCCCAGGTTTGATTCCGGCCAAGGGCATATACTTTGGTTGTGGGCACATCTTCAGTGGTGGGCGTGCAGGAGGCGGCTGATTGATGTCTCTCATTGATGTTTCTGGCTTTCTATCCCTTTCCCTTCCTCTCTGTGAAAAATCAATAAAATATATTTAAAAAAAAGAAGAAGAAGAAAAAAGTGAGTAGATGGTAAACACACCGACTCTTCACTTCCCCGGGAAGTTTGTCTATTCTGTCACCCAGTCCAAATCAAGATGGGTCCCTCCCTTCCCAGAAGACCTGCCCAGCTTTCGCCCTGTCCTATCTCAGCAGACCCAAGCCATTCAGTTCACAGACTACAGAAAGAGCTCCTTTGGGCTCCTGATTGCAAGGGCCATCGCTAGGGGGTAGCCTGGCAGTCTGGGGTGGGAAAATGAACTGGGGCGCGGATGTAAATTGATGTATGACGTTCTCATATTTAGACGGTTCTGCCCCTGATACAGTGGTCATGGTAGAGTCTGGCATACCCTGCAGTCTGTCTTTGTCCAGCTATGGTACTTTTCCAACACTGATTTCCATAGTCTTTTTCCCCAAATTACTAACTAGCCTTCTATATTTTTTAACATATTTTATTGATTTTGTACAGAGAGGAAGGGAGAGGGATAGAAAGTCAGAAACATCGATGAGAGAGAGACATCGATCAGCCGCCTCCTGCACACCCCCTACTGGAGATGTGCCCGCAAGCAAGGTACATGCCCTCGACCGGAATTGAACCTGGGACCTTTCAGTCCGAAGGCCGATGCTCTATCCACTGAGCCAAACCGGTCTCGGCTAGCTTTCTATTTTTGATTCCAATAACTTCTCCTGGCCTGCCTTAAAATATTACCCACCAAAAGCAAAAACAAAAGCAGAAACTGTCCCCTGTGCCCTTGGCAATGAACTGTTCCAGTGAAAGGTCCTGTCCTGCTGGAAAGCTGCTGAGAAAGGCTCAGCAGGACGTGCCTAAGCTGCTTAGACCTCACTCCTCGGTGGGTATTAGACACACACAAATCTCAGGCAAGAGCTCTGCAGGCAGAAGTAAGAGTTGGGAGCTTCAATGCTTTGGGGTCTCTGATAGGGCACTTCAACTACAGCCTCTCCACCATTTCCTAAGAAATCTCATAGCCACTTCAACTAAGAAGACTCAGGTGACTCAGATTTGTACTCTGGCTAATAGTATGTTGCCATGTTATCCTTTTTCTCTTTCATGTTTTTTTTTTTTTTTTTTGACATTGTACTGTATTTTTGTTTATTTTGTCTTTAGTAAAATGGCAGGTGGGAAAAATATTAAAAGTACTATAAATGATGGGATTACCAGAGAACTGGGATCTCAGCAGAGAAATTAAACTTGAATTATCCAAGAGACAGTTTTGTCCAAGCCCTGGCTAACAAGAGAAATAGTTAACATTTATTTGTTCATTGAGAGTAGACAAGTAAATATGTAATATTTTCCCAGCAAATTAGAACAAGAACATGGCCTGCTTGGAGCTTATCTTTCAAAACTATTCATTGGGTTCCATTACTAATGCTTTGGCCCTAGTAGGAAGTAGTCAGATGAATAAAGTATGTACTCTCTGGAAAAATATGTTTAAAGATCAAGAAACACTTTTCTCATTAAAAAATGGAATGAGAATTTTCATATCATTTTGTTTTAACTTCCTGGAAGCACAGAAAAATATTTAAACTTAAATATTTAAAATTATATTAGTGCCCGGGCCAATGTGGCTTAATTGGTTGAGTATTTGCCCATCTACTGAAGGGACACTGATTTGATTCCCAGTCAGGGCCCATGCCGAGGTTGTGGGCTTGACACCCAGTGAGGGATGTGCTGGGGATAGCGGATGGATGGTTTTTCCTCATCTATGTTTCTCTCTTCCTCTCTGCCTTCCTCTCTCTCTAAAAGCAATACAAACATTGTTAAAAATTATATTAGCTCAAGTGATGAGTTCATTTATATTTCCTTCTACATGGTTGGCATATTTATTACTTTTCAATTATTTTGTATCCCTGTGTAGCTTTGCTGATGAAACACATCATATCACATTTGAAGATATATGTACAATAATATTTAAATTATTTAAATTTATTTTTAACCTGAGGCCCGGTGCATAAAAATTCACACAATGGAGTGGGCTCCCTCAGCCTGGCCTGCCCCCTCTCACAGTCTGGGAGACCTCAGGGGTAGGAGGTAACCAGACGATCAGAGGAAGGCAACATCCCCATCACACCTCTGCTGCTGCCACTGCTGGCAGCGAAAGAAGACTCGGCCCTGGACGGCTAGGCAGCTGCCATCCAAAGCTTGCCTGTGCCTCAGGCTAGCCTGCCAGAAACCAAACATTGTCTCACTAATAAAAAGATTTGGACAGGAGACCAGAAGGCTGGTCAACCTTAATTGCTCTGAAAGGTCAGAGCTAATCACTCACTGTTTAGTTGAAACATTGTTAGCTGAAGCAGCCTCTACCTGTTTGTCTCATGTTAATTTCTGTTCTTGTAATTTCCTACCTAAGGGTCATGGGTGTATCCCATAGTCTTAATAAAAGAGAGAAAAAGGCAGAGCAAGGGGTAGTCTTTCCACTAGAGGAAGGCTCCCGCCTGGCCCCCAATATCACCAAATTAATACTTTTCTAGTCTCTCTTTTCATTTGTGTGCGGCCTCCTCCAGAACCCGAACCCCCTGAACCACGTGGGATGTGGAAAGAGGTTCCCACACTAGCCCTGGGCAGCTGGGGGCTGAGGGACACTGGAGGGAGGCATGTGGAGCGACCAGAACCACCAGTGGGTGGGCCCAGCCATGCCACATGCCTGCTGTCCCAGCAAGGCTGAGGGGACTGGGCACCACCATATTTGAGGGCGTGGCAGCAATTAGCATATCTCCTCCTTACCAGCTGTGGGTGCCACCATCTTTGTGAGGGTGTGACAGTCAATTACTATATTCCCTCTTTATTAGATAGGATAATAATTAATTTGTTAAAACAATAAGTATCATGTTTATATTCTATTCACTTCTTGTGTTACTAATAATAAAGCAGTCACATTGACATTTTTATAAGTAAAAGTTCAGAGAGTCCTAGAACACTCAGCAACAGCAGATAATGAAAACTCTTAACATCTAGTATTCTCCAAAATAGAATTCAAATAACAATAATAAAATCAATATTAAAATCAAAATCAGCCAAAACTGGTTTGGCTCAATGAATAGTGTTGGCCTGCAGACTGAAAGGTCCCTGGTTCAATTCTGGTCAAGGGCATGTACCCTGGTTGCGGGCACATCCCCAATTGGGGGGGCATGTAGGAGGCAGCTGATTGATGTTTCTCTCTCATTGATGTTTCTAACTTTCTATCCCTATCCCTTCCTCTCTGTAAAAAAAATCAATAAAATATAAAAAAAATCAAAATCAGATAATATGGTTTTAGAACAAAATTTACTGAGTGGCAACAAATATACTTGAGAGCTCATGTTCTCTTGGGGTTTTGCAAGTTTTTATTTCATAGCCCAACAGAATTTACATCAATAACCATATGAATGATTTTACTTTCTATTTAAATTAGTCCAACTAAAGAATGGAATTAATAAAATACATTAGGTGTATCTTAGAATTAGATGATGCAAATAATGATCATGACACTTTCCCTTTTGTCAAATTTCTAAAATCAGAGTTTTTAAAAAGCAACAGAGTACAAATTATATTATTTTATAAATATATAATGACCTGCACATTATTTTGTACACCATTTGTGAGTGGTAAGTGAAAGAAGTTATGCTATGTAATAATGGAGATGCTTCTAAATATTTGTTTTAGGTAAGGCAACCAAGACAGGATGATTATTTTCTCCTGTCAAATAGTAAATATTTCTGGTTTCAGATTAGCTGTCTTCAACTCTTAAACAGTGGACTGATCCTTGTTGAGACAAGTAGGACCTTGCTTCCCTAGGAAAAATATTTTTTTTCCTTTTTGCACTGTGTAATCCACAGCAAGTCATGATATTTACAATGCCATTCTACACCATAAATGAAATGGAAGAGGATGTATCGTCTTTTGTCATCTTTTTATTAAAACATATTGATCATGAAGTAATTCTTGTTAGCCTAGTTATATGTGGAAGCTTTGAGAACAATTTGAAAACATCCATGAAGCTTTTTAAAAGTCTGATATATCTAGTTACACTTTATAGTTTACTTTTATCTTTTTTTAAAACTTTCTCTTGGATTTATTACGTGTTAATATTTGACTCCATGGCCATCTAAATACTACTTAATCAAATATTTTCATGTAACATTTTTCAAAATCTAGTTATATGTGTTTTGGCTTGGAATGCTATGATAAATGTAGAAATTTCCAAAAAAAAATCTCATTTGATTATATAAAGAGTTTTGACTTGTGAAATAGTATACATTTTCACCATGATAACATAAGCGACACTATTGACCATGTTTCAAAAATTTTTAGTTATATACCTAGTTGCACAGAGGTGAGTACCCCATATAATAAGAGAAGAATATGCCAATTATCCATTACAGCATAACACCACGACCAGTCTGTAAGTGATAGAGAGCTGCAGGAAGGTGGGGCAGTGGGTGGATCGCTAAGGGAGGGTGAGGCAGTGAGCTAAGAGCAGGGAGAGCTACCAGGAGCGGTGGGCAGGTGGCCAACTGAGGCAAGCAGCAGTGAGCTACTCCAGCACAAATTCGTGCGCAAAGCTCCTAGTACAGTGGCACCTGGAGATACGAGTGCCCTAACATACGAGATTTTTGAGATACGAGCCATCGAGCGAGTGATTTTTGCTTTGAAATATGAGCAACATTTGAGAAAGGAGTAATTGCGTGGATCGGCCAGCTGCACACAACCCACCAGTTTACCAAGACTCGAGCGTCTCATCCCACGCCTCAAGGTTACAGAATGAATTAAACTCGTATCTCGAGGTACCACTGAATAATATAATTTTATTTGGCTGAGAAACTGGAATCTCAGATCTTTGGGAGAAAGGGTGAAAAAATATCTGATGCTTTAAATTCCAACACTTACATTTCCTCTATATGTCTTCCCCTTTCCCAGCTGTACCGAATGTTAGTGGTTACAAGGGCAGGCCCCAGGCAGAGAGAGAAATGCTGGTGGTTTTTTATTTTGGTTTCGGTTGCCCTCCCACGTGCCCTCACGGGCTGCCCCATTATCTCAGTCTGCTTTAGCTGGGCTCTGGGCGAGCAAATGCTCACGTGTGTCCCACAGCACACATTCGGGGTCTAAGAAGTCAGCTAGTGAATTAGCTTAATTCATTAGATTTTATTAAAGGTCATTAGGAGAACTACTCTCATGAATTATACATCCATAAGCAATACTCTTTTATTTCGACTAGGTCTCAGAGAGAAACCACCCGCATATTTAATATTTATTAACAACTCAAGATTGTATCCGCCCTCAAGAAAGTTTAACTCTGAGTCTTGCAATGGGAGCTCAGCTTTGATATTCTGTGCATTTTTTCTCGCATTCTCTCTTCTCCCAAAACTGCTCACAAAAGGCTACAAATTCTAAAGTAGGTTTATTTGCATATGTACAAACTATCATTTTTTTAAGGTATCTAAATTTAATAAAAGTCAGCAAAATGAGCCACAACGTGGTTATTTCCTGAAGCTCAAAACCATCTAATTCATCTCTGTAACCTCACCACCTAGTGTTACACCTGAGGCGCATTGAATGCTCGATAGATTTTTGTTGAATGGATGAATACATAAATGTATAAATGAGCAAATGAATAAATGAATAGGCATTAAAGTTCATGAGAATAGAAAATAAGCCTGTGCTTTCAAATATACCATATTTACATTACTAAGATCTGCGATTTACCTACATCTGAAATTAATTTAAACTCATTCTTAATAAAAGTCTTGGCCATGCATATCTTTTGGATGAAAAATGATTCCTCAAATTGCATACCCTTTTGAAAGAGGTCATCAGAAAATGGTGATTAGTTCAATTACCTTTGATCAGATCTTTACAAGTAGCCAATTATCTACCTTAATGACCCTATTTACAACACTGAGAAATAACTGATTTTTGTATAAATATATATGCATTAAATATTTATATTTATATGCATTAAAAATGCATGTTCAGTAATGCATATATATTCTAGTTACTTTTAGTAATTAGGGTAAAATAAAACAGAACACTAACATTTCTCAGACATTTAAAAAATACATATATAACAATAGGAATCTAAAGCCATTTTCTCTCTGCAGATAAGAAAACCTGAGTTCAAATGGGTAAAGTGATTTCCTCAAGGCTACATAGTAAAGTAACAGAATTCAATATTTCCTATTATTCTGAATCCCCAAATCAGCGCCACCTTAATTAAAAGATGATACTTAGCTCTGCGGTAAATGTTCTAAAACCAGAGGATGTGAAACAATTTTAGTTAAGAGAGGGCATGTTGTGAATGCAATCCACAAAATATCAACATCCTCTGCTAATAATGGACCCTAAGTGTAGCAAGGTTGAATAAATTACGTTATAATTGTACCATTCCAGATATTCAATAATTTATTCAGTAAACACTTATTAACCACCAACATTGAGTTAGGCACTCATTACGGAAGTAACTATAAAATAGTTTTTTGCTCTAAATAAGTCACGGTTTAGTGAAATGAACAGATATGTCTCTAGGTAAATCACAGAACAAGTTCACAGTAATAAATCAATGTTATGAATAGATAGGGAGAACAGAAAATGTTTAAAATGTGTATATATTTTTTTTCAGATACTCTGGTTTTGTAGAATCACCTGTAGTTGGCTAAACTGAGAGGTTAAGGGTATAGTCCTCTAGATTGTCAAGATGGCCCAAGACTTCTGGTCCAAACTACAATGAGTGAGGGTCCAGCTACAAAGTTAGAAGAGTATACAAAGAGTAACCCTCACTTCTGACACCAAATGCAAGTTTAGTGGTTTCTCCAAATTGCCCTCAGGTTGATTCTCTAGAAAGATTCATAGAATTCAATGAAATTTATTATACACGATTACATTTATTTCAGGGAAAAGATACAAATTAGAACCAGCCAAAGGAAGAGATACTTAGGCCAAAGTCAGAAGATTCCAAACACCAAGCTTCCGAGGTCCGCCCCACACATTACTCTCTCATGTGGATGTGTGATGATCTGTATGGAGCATTACCAACTCAAGAAGCTCAACCAAGCTTGGGGGTCCAGAGCTTTTATGAATGGAGTGATTCAGCATGCATGTGGCTGGATTCCCAATGGTGCCCCCATACTCCTCCTGGAAGCTGGGCTACACTCACATGGACCAAAGCCCAAAACCTCTCATCATAAGATTTGTCTTCATGTACGGCTAGTTCTCATCCTAAATTGTATATGAACCCATCCAATTATCTCTTTAGCACAAATTATCAGGTGTAGTCCAGTCATAAATTACCAAGGGACTCTAATCACTTGGGAAATTCCAAGCGTTTAGAGCAGCGGATCTCAACCTGTGGGTCGCGACCCTTTTGGGGTAGAACGACTTTTTCACAGGGGTCGCCTAAGACCAGCAGAAAACACCTATTTCCCATGGTCTTAGGAACCAACACTCCGCTCCTCGGTGGAGCAAAGTGTAGCAATGTAGTTTACTGTTGTCATATGAAGACTGTTACCCATGCTATACCACGATTCAAGACAATTCATTTATTTGTAATTAGAAATAAATATTTCACAATATATAATTACATATTGTTTTTGTGATTAATCACTATGCTTTAATTATGTTCAATTTGTAACAATGAAAATACATCCTGCATATCAGATATTTACATTACAGTTCATAACAGTAGCAAAATTACAGTTATGAAGTAGCAACAAAAATAATTTTATGGGTGGGGGTCACCACCACATGAGGAGCTGTCTTAAAGGGTCACGGCATTAGGAAGGTTGAGAACCACTGGTTTAGAGGTTATCTGTTAGGAGTTGAAAAAAAAAAAAGACTTCTCTAGGCAAGGCTAAATTACTTACTACACAGAACTACATATAATTTATAGATTATCCAAAGTACTTTTTCTCTAATCTTTAAAATCTAATCTGTAATTCAACATTTCACCAGTGCATCTCAGGAGACAAAATAATTTACATCAGATTCTCCTAATTTCTTCCAAAGTAAAGGTGTTATCATATAGAGAGCGGTGCAAAACCAGGAACATCATGCTAAAAAAAAGGATTTTCTTTTTTATTCAACAACTGAATAATTACATGCAACAATGAATTTATTGACTACTAGGGGCACTGACCTAAATGCTGTGAGAGATCCACACAGATAACTTTCTCTGCTCTCAGCGCATTCTCCAATGGCAACAAGCGTGAGCAGGAGTAACCACAATACAGAAAGAGTGCATGAACTCTGACACAGATGCAGAGGGCTGTGCGACAGAAGTATAGAAGAAAGGATTACACCAAGGTAGTAGCAGAGAAATCGTTAAACTTGAGTGAGGACTTGATTGATAGGTAGAGCTCAGTAGGGGGACCATTGGGAGAAGTACATTTCTCCAAAATATACAGTGAGAAAATTATAATGAGTTTTAGCGGAACAGAAATGTATACAGAAAGAAGGAGACAATAGGTCTGGAACATCATTTAGGAAAGAAATTCAAGGTTATATGGAGTGGGATTTCGAATTCCATGACAATGACTATTGAATCTTCTTTGTAAGCAGTCAGGAGACATTTTCTTTACTGTAATAATTAAAATCTGTAGATAGAGTAGTGGAAGAAAAATACTTTTTCTTTGAAAAAAAATGATATAGTGAGTTTTACTATATGAAGAATAACATACTAACTTATTCAAGTACGGTTTACCCGAGTTATTAAAATAGTGAAAGACACATACTACATCATAGAATATAAACACATATGTAGTATGTGCCCCTCACTGTTCTTATCATTTGGGTAAACCATACCTGAAAATGTTATTGATCATTCTTATCAAATTGCCATAATTATGGAACAGGCCAGAATTACTGAAGTGCAGAATTGCTCCAAAAAATGTGAGGATATTTGGTCAAACCATTTAGAGAGTCAACCAAGCTGTTCACTATTAGAATAATTTGTTCAAGAAAGCATTTTCTGTTTTTACTGTCTCGTCAAATATTCCCCGGAGGAAAGGAGATAATTTGCTTTCTGTTTTCTATGGACAATAAAGATTAAGAAGATGAGCCTTATATACATAAAAGGAAATTATTTGAAACAAATTTGTGACACTCTTTCGGAACCCCAAGTGATTTTCTTTCACAAGCTGTTGACCTTTATCTCTAGAACTATTTGTGTCTCAAAAAAAACCTATTTCCTCTCATCTATTTTTTATCACTGTTTTTCCCTCTGCAGTACTGATGTTGAGGAGACTTCCAGTAATAGAAAAAGGCACACTTTCAATTCATATAGGTGAAGGGTACCCGTGAAACAAAACAAGTTCACGCACCCCCTGGGATTAACACGCTGTCATTTATAAAAGTGTTTTCTTTTCTCTCCCGAAGCTTCCTTCCACTTCTGCAGAGATTTTTCTCAAACTTTTTTGGATTAGAAATTTAAATGTTACTGTTTAATTTTAATATTTTTCATCTTTTCTATTATTTGTACCTTCCCAAATAAGCATATTATTTGGTTTTTAAGTTTCTATCCTGCCTCATGGCTGATTTCCCCATAAGGCACTTTAACTCCACCTTGATTTACCAATTTAGCCAAAACTGAAACAGGTTCATTTACTGCTGATGATTGGGTTGACTGGCCTTTATTCTATATCATGAGTAAGAAAGAACTTAATCACAAATCTAAATTATACTAGAAAACTTAACATGGGAAATTACCAATGGGGGAAACAGGGACTACATCAAACTAAAAACCTTTTTAATCGTGTAGCAAACCATCAACAAAAATAAAAGGAAAACCTGGAAAGATGATATTTACATATTGTATGTCCAACAAGGGGTTAATATTCAGAGATTGCTTTAAAAAAATAAAGGTCACTTAAGGCCAGAGTGTATGTTTCTCCTACCTACTGTCAGTAACAACAGCAAACTTGCATTCCTTATGCCATTAAATATGTCCATCCTTCCAGGCGCATTTACTCAAAAATAATTATTATTTTGTTTGCTTCTCTCTTCACTACTGGATTCACTTAGTCACCAAATTCTGCTACTTATATAATCAAGTCTCTTTCATATTTATATACGGCTCCATATTTCTACTACCATTGCACAGTTTCAGAATCTCTCAAACTTTAGCTTTATTTCCTTACTTATAATTTCTTCCCACTGCAATTCTTTTGACCAATTGCAGCAATATTAGTTTTTTTATAATAAAAAAACCCTAAACCCAAAATTTCAAGTTGTCTTCAATGTAAAGGGAACACCTGGCATTTATAGACTTTTATAAATTTATATTTATTCTTCCAACTTTGTCTCCTATAAATACCTCACTTGTATGGTGTATGCGTTAACCACATCAGTTTCCTTACATTTCCTTACATTCCTCTCACTATTCTACATAAATCCTTCACCCAAACTGTATTCTCCAACTGAGCTTCTACACTTCCAATCTATTATACCCTAAAATTTCAGTTCAAAGTTTAGCTCATATTCTTTTCTTTTCTTTTTAAATATATTTCATTGATTTTTTTTTTACAGAGAGGAAGGAAGAGGAAAGTCAGAAACATCGATGAGAGAAAGACATCGATCAGCCACCTCCTGCATGCCCCCTACTGGAGATGTGCCCGCAACCAAGCTACATGCCCTTAACTGGAATCGAACCTGGGACCTTTCAGTCTGCAGGCAGACGCTCTATCCACTGAGCCAAACCAGTCTCGGCTAGCTCATATTCTTGAATATGCTTTTGCCCATTTCTTGTTGAAATAAATCTTTCTTTCACTTATATTATCCTATGTTATTGCCATTATGACATTAATATTATTTTTAAATGTGTATCTTTTCCACTGAATTGGGAATTCTCAGTTTAGGAATCTTGTCTTTTGAATCTACACATGTTGAAATAACCATTATACTTAATAAATATTAGGCACTGGATATATGTATGATAAATGCAAAAACAAAGTAAATTAGCTGAGACCGGTTTGGCTCAGTGGATAGAGCGTCGGCCTGTGGACTGAAAGGTCCCAGGTTCGATTCCGGTCAAGGGCCTTATCCTGGTTTCGGGCACATCCCCAGTAGGGGGCGTGCAGGAGGTGGCTGATGGATGTCTCTCTCTCATCGATGTTTCTGACTTTCTATCCCTCGCCCTTCCTCTCTGTAAAAAATCAATAAAATACATTTTTTTTAAAAAAGTAAATTAGGCTGGAATTAGTAGTATCTTATTTCTGCTCAACCAGTGTTCTGAGAGTGAGATACATTTTCTTTCTAAGAAATGGGCCTGAAAATTGATGGACTAACAAGAGCGATTTGGACAAGATCAAATGTATCCCATCTTGAAACTTCTAAAGCACACAAATGCCTTTATTAGTAAGGGTATTTAAAAATATGTGCAAAGTCTTTAGTATTTCATTCTATCTTTAGACAGTTAATAAAATATTTAATAAAATTTATTTTATTACTCACTTTTGACTAGAAGGATATTGCATTTCTTCCCAAAACATATTTGCTTCTAGCAAAGTTTTTTATAATTATATAACATTTTACTTGGAAATATAAGTTATAAATGATACATCATATTGTTGATTGAGCGCCACCCAATTATAAATTTGAAGAAAATTCAAGGATGATTAGTAGTAATCTAATGGTTTTACCCTTGTCCAGCTCCAGCTTTTCTATCAGAAACAAGAGCAGCATGCTGACTGAGCAGAAGCAAAAGTGAAATCTCCGGCACAGGCACCTAAGGGAACTGCAAAATGTTTAAATTTATTTCTGTCAAACCCAAACATCTGCAGAGAGGATCCCCACGGCAGTTGCAGCTACAGAACTGAATGAGGTGAGATGCCATGAATCCAGGAATAAAGATTGTCTTTTGACCTGTCTTCACTCTAGTGTGGGGTGTCCAGATCTTTAGGCATCATTATACTGTACTGCCCACGGTTGATATGAATATGGATAATCTTTTTGAAAAAGAAGAGACATTTTTATATTCACTTGCAAACTAGAAGGCTCAGGCTGTCTCCCTCTGGATCTCTTTCTAAATCAGATGCTTTCTCTGTGCTCTCTAAGGACTATAATGCAATAGGATCCAAGATTATTGTGTTCTGCTGTTCATACTTATTTCTCTTGAGGGTCGTGAGAGAAATATTGGTGTGGAAAAAATAGAACAGTACTTGTCTTTTGGATGGTGTGACAATTGAGGTATCGTCTTTAAAGCTGTGTACAAATAAGTGACATTATAAGGCTTATAAAAGCGGAAGAGCTGTTATTGTCACTCTTACGATGGAAGTAATCACTCAGTTAAACACCAGTAAAGAACATTGGTGGATTTGCAAGTACTTTGCTATATTTCCATGTAATAGATACTTTCTACAAAAGGTAATAAAGGACTCTAATTTGTAAAGAAATAGTTTTACTAGTAGAACTATATTTTTTGGTCTACTGATACAAGACCATTATTTTGTCTTCATAAGGCAGACTATTGTTTTAATGCGGTGATTCTGTCAGCATAATGGGATGGAAAAATGCTAAGATGACAGTATAAATGGAGGAAATCTTCACAAATAACAGATCTGACATCTTTCTTCCAAAGGCTGCGTGTGTTAGAAATGTAAGTTACAAATGCACCCTGTAAAACTCCACACACTGTTATCACTTCACACTGATAATACTTTGTTCATGAAAAGTTCACAGAAATTAGTGTTAAAAAGTGATTTTAAGTGTATCTAATGACAGAACTGATCCACCATCTAACCCAGTTCTCATTTTATTTTATTATATTAAAAATGTACCACATAATTATGCTAGAAGTAGGTTTAGATAAATGAAGTGGGTTACAGTGGTATCTCGAGATACAAGTGCCCTAACATATGAGATTTTTGAGATACGAGCCGTCGAGCAAGCGATTTTTGCTTTGAAATACGAGCAACATTTGAGATAGGAGTAATCACGCTGATTGGTCAGCTGCACACGACCCACCAGTTTACCACAACTCGAGCATCTCATAGTTTTCCACGCCTCAAGGTTACGGAACGAATTAAACTCGTATCTCGAGGTACCACTGTATTTGTAAATTATAAAGTAAGTTTGTATTATCTCCTAGCAATATTGTCAAATTCAAATCACAGATATAATTGGGTAATTTTTTTTTTACCTCTCTCTTTCTGGGTAATAAATGTGTGCATATAGAGAAGTCTAAGAGAAATTATTAGAGAGCTGAATTACTATTATGTGGAATTAAATCACCCTATTTCTGAGTTTGAAGATCCTGATTTCAGTCCTTTAAGCATCTGTACATTGCAGAGTAAAAACATCAAATTCTCATGAGACCAGAACCTCAATTCGGAGGCATTATAAGCCGTTGTGGAAAAAGAAAAAGAAAAAAATACAACAGGATCCAGGTAGACTAGCGCTTTAGTATGAACAATCTGTCTGTGCATGCCATAGTTTTGATAAATCATATACTATTCAGAATTCCCTGTAGGTTACCGAAGGTTTCAGAGTCTAAAAGCTCTAATGTACATTTGATCAATTACATTTTATCACCAGGAGAAAAGCTGTCAAACTGACATTACACCGACTTTCTCTCGGCTCTCAAGTACAAAACCAACAGCTGAAAAAAACTTAAAAACCAGGTAAGTGAGTTTCTCTGCCACTCAAAACATAAAAATGCTATGTAGAAACTACTCTGAAGGAAACGTATTGCCAATGAGGCAGCACAATATCTGGTATTTTGTCTTGAAAAAAAATATATGTGTGAGTTCATATGTATAGGTGTATGTATCATCATAAAATAACCAAAAAAGAAATGTAATACCTTCATCTTAACACATTCATAAAGAGATTCACAGAGAAAAATGCAATGTCTTAAAGTACTTGCCAGTGTATTGCCATATCTGGTTATGCCAACCTTGGAAATACACTACCTTCTATGAAGAATACATAAAGTCATCATTTTTTAGACATTGGTGATTTATTTGCTTTAGAAGAGTAGAAACTAGATAAGTCAATCTTTTATGCCTATGTTGGATTTTTTTTCTTAATTCATTTGCCTTATAGAGGTTATTCCCTCATAACTTTCTCAAGGAGCAGTGCCAAGATAATTGCAAGTTAAATATTTTTGCTAAATTGTGGGAAAGTAAGTGTGTGTGACTTACATTAATTGTTGAAGGGCTTTGTAGCTATGGTTTTATTTGCTCTGCTTTATATTGGTTTGGCAGTTTACTTTAAACAAGTGTGTTGTAAATTCCTGTTATGTGAACTGCTTTCTTGCTATACAGTGAAAATGTCGATGTTGATATTTAATAATGTGTGTATTTATTGCCTCAGAATGTTCAACTAGCTACAAGGGATACTGCTTGGAGTTTGAGTTCAACTAACTAAACTGCAAATCAAATAAAAATTTAAATTATTTTAAATTAGTATACATATGGGTATATGATTTTAAAGTGTATAAAGAAGTACATGGTATTTACATAATTATATATTTTATATACATGTTTATATAATTTCAAACAATGACAATAGCCCTCAATATATTGTTCTACCATTCATTCACCAATTTCAGCTGGGCCCGGGCCAGCAGTTACAACATTCTTCGCCTCATCATCATTTTCAATGGTTCAGAACTGTTTCACTCGCTGCACTTCTGACTCCTCCTTTTGTCTCAATTCTCTGCAATTTTATTTCTATTCTACAAAGATCATCAAAGATGTAAAACAAGCTACACCACCACATTTCCCACCAAGTTGGTAAGTCATCAGTGAGTCCTACACATCTTCCTTTTCTCTGACAAGGAACGGAATGACTTTCTCTGATGGAAGTTAATCCTCTTAAATTCTGTTGTCTTCCTGAATTTTTATTCCCTCCCTATTTGATATTTCTTCTTTTCCTCCCATTTCTTTCTGTCTGCACCGTGCCCTTTCAATAAGCATTTATACATGCTATATTATTTTCTGTATTAAATACACACTACTTTCAGGTGTACTTTGATGTATCTCGTAGATACTGGAGGCAGATGTGTGTGCATAGTGTGTACTTCTACCGAGCTTGGTTCATCTGGGCTAAGATTTCTACATTCATCCAGTGTTTCTTCTGGATGAAATGGCACATTAAAAAAATGAAAATTCAGTAATGCTTAAATTGTTTTCTAATATATCAATTTCATTAGAACAAATTCTTGTTTTCAAAATAAGCATGAACTGAGTATACAGAATGGACTGCACATGTTAATCTTTCTTTTAAAGAATACCATTCTAAGTTTTGTTTCAAGTAGAGCATCAACTCTTAAATGTCAGCTGAGCTTGGAATTCAAAAATAATCCTCAATTTGAAAAACCTAGATTAATAAGGAAAGTTATAATGTTTCGGATATACATGAATTGGTTGAACACAGTATGCCTGAAAGGAGCAAAAAGCAAGCAACCACACATACAAAAAAAATAGTCTTCTGATAAATATAATCCTCAATTACATGCATAAAGATAATGTAGTCTTTGTGCCCAACTGAATGGTTTTGAATCAAATGGAACCACTGAAAATGAAATATGCAGAGAAATCCCAGACTCCCTAGCTTACCCTTCGACAATGAAAACACGTATTTTGTGTGGGCCAATTTTATGCAACATAAATTTAAATTGTCCAGAATCTGTGCGATAGAAAATAGTTGTGTGTGCAGCTAGCTGGAGCTCCCTCGGTTATCAGCATCTTTGGATCCGAGCCTCCTCCAAATGTGTGGTAAAGTCCTGTTTTGTGAACTACTCTCTGGCTGCCATAAATGCCGATGTTGATATTTAACAGCGTGTGTATTTATTGCCCCATAGTGTTAAAGCAGTGTGGGTTAGCTATGATGCTCATGGACATCTGTCTTCGTGTGGTTAGAGTGGAATTCTGCAGGGGTCCCGGGCCGCAGCGGGAGGAGGCAGTAATGCGGTCGTTAATTAAAAGAATAAGACAGACTCTTCCTGTGTGGCTCAGAGCCCAACTTTAATTACCCTTTGACTCCCAGGCCTCTAGTGGGGTCATTTCTGCGAGTAGTTTCTTGGGTTGCTGATGGCGCCTTCTCTTCTTGACAGATTCCAATAGGCCAATGGCAATGGTTTCGCTACTTGTGTTGTTCAAGTTCATCTTAAGATGAGGAGGCGTGCGTAGCTGGCTAGCTGGGAATGATTTAATCTCTCCCTGGCAACCTCACACAAGACACTGCAACTTATTTATAGACGTATATAAAATCAATTCTACGCTTTTTATATTTTCTTCTGTAGCTGGGAGATTGGTAGTTGCCCATATTTACAGCACTAAAGGTTGATTTCAGTATACTAACTTTCAAGCCTCATTACCTATAAATCCTCAACCAATAAAACTCCAATCTGGCGATAATATTACTAGTAGGTCTAATAATATGAACAAGCACTTATTGAAGACTTACTATATGCCAGGCAGTGTTTGAGTATTTTTTTATGTTATGTCATTTATATCTCTGCTAAAATCTCTTCTTATAAGTTTCATTATCATCTCTATTTTAGAGATCCCCAAAGGCATGGAGGGGTTTAGGAATATTCCTAAGCTCTTACACCAAGGGAACTAACAGGACCGGTTAACTGGAATTTGTCTGTACTTTTTTTCTTTTTCTGCAACTTTTGATCAGTTTTAGTATGCCAAAAAAAAGGAAAGAATAGTACAATGATCAATTTTGGCCTTAGCTATAAATCTAACTTTTTGTTAAACCATCTAAAGTTGTACAAATTATGACACTCCCCCTCGATGTGCAAATTATAAAAATAAAGACATTCTCTATACTAACACACTGTCATTAACCCATCTGAGAAAATTAGCATTCATTCAATAATATCATCTACTCCAAAGTCCATATTTAAATTTCTCGTTAGCCCTTAAAAATGTCTTTTATAGCCGAAACCGGTTTGGCTCAGTGGATAGAGCGTCGCCTGAGGACTGAAAGACCCCAGGTTGAATTCCGATCAAGGGCATGTACCTTGATTGTGGGCACATCCCCAGTAGGGGGCGTGCAGGAGGTGGCTGATTGATGTCTCTCTCTCATCAATGTTTCTAACTCTCTATTCCTCTTCCTTTCTCTCTGTAAAAAATCAATAAAATATTTTTTTAAAATGTCTTTTATAGGTATATTTTCCGTAAACCAGGGACCATGAAGCTTTATTCATTGCATCTAGTTTATACGTGTATAATTACTTTTAATCTTGAATAATCTTCATGCTCTTTTCTTCTCCATAATATTTAATTTGTGACAAGTTGTCTCATAGTCTGCATTGTCGCATTTTTTTCTACATTCCAACATTAGTGGGGAGAATACGATTCAGGTGATGATATATACTTCTTATTAACAAATGAAAGGAGAAAAGGAGACCGGATATAAGCATAGCCGTTTGGGCAGCTTTGCGGGGAAGCTGAAATATTGCACTCCCTAGAGAACCACGGGCCCATTCTCTGCAGATCACTGGGGAAAGGGGATAAAATAAAGAGGAGGGAGATTCATACACAGTCAAGTTGGTGAGACTAGGGAAGGTCAGTCTGGAGAACCATGCACTGGCCAGAATGGGTGGAGCCAATGCGAGCCAGGAAAATCTGGATGCACAGAGTCCCCTAAACAAGGAAGGTCTCTCTGGTTGCTCTGTGGTTCTTATTGTTCCTGGCTCTTGGCCCTTGGCTCTCTGGCATTCGTTCGTGTTGCCCATGATCAGAGGATCCCACACACAGGGGACTCATAGACTACAACTGGAAAAGCACAGGCTGAGCTAGCTGGATGTGGGAATGGACTCAACTCCAGCAAAGAAAGGGAACTCTGGACCCTGGCCCTGATTTTAGCTCTACTGAAGCCCCAGCCACACTTCTTTGACTGGGTAAAAGGAAATGAGACCTTGGCAACTCAGGGGTGTAATTCCACAGAAATAAAACTTTCCATGATATCCCATCCTCCCATGTGAGTCTCAGGAAATTCTTTTTTTTTTCCTAATATATTTTATTAATTTTTCATAGAGAGGAAGAGAAAGGGATAGAAAGTCAGAAACATCGATGAGAGAGAGACATCAGCCGCCTCCTGCACGCCACACACTGGAGATGTGCCCGCAAGCAAGGTACATGGCCCTGACCAGAATCGAACCTGGGACCTTTCAGTCTGCAGGCCGACACTCTATCCACTGAGCCAAACCGGTCTTGGCTCGGAAAATTCTTTTTCATAAAAATCATATGAAATCTATTCCCATAAGCAACTGGCAGGAGCAAGGACCTCTCTCCACCAGTATCAAAACCGCTTCACAGTATTCCATACACCCACCGTCTATGTTACTCCCTCATCTCTATCTGAGTAAATCCAAATTATTCTTCAATTCTATCTAATATCCAAAGCAAAGAATTTTTTTTCCATTTGCCTCTGCTGAACATCATTTCAAAATCTTACATATTCCCAGAGCTCAGTCTCACAGGATTGCAATCTATCCTCTTCAGTGTCTCCATAGCTTCTCTTACATCGCCCTTCTTACAGCTGTGTTTATAGCAACAATTATAGTGACTTCACATGTTATTTAGTTGCTTTTATACTTCTTTTCCTCTGTCTATGGGACCTCCTTCATGACAAGCATGATTTCCACTTATTTAACACTAACACACAATATGAACATAATACATATAAATGTGAGGTAACCAACTTGTAGTGCTGTTAAATATTATTATTATTTTAATTTCCTTGTTTTACATTCTTAAGCACATTTATTATTCGAGGAAATACCCTTTTTTTATTGTTTGTAACTCTTAGCACGATCCTTGAATATGGAAAATAAGTGACGACCTTAAAAGGCTGAATGAATCTTTTACAAAATTTAAAAGATTAACATGAATCAAGTGTAGTGTTAAGACTCATCATATTACCCTGAAAACATTAACTTATAAGTAGTATTATGTAGTAGTACTATTGGAGTATAAGAACTAGGAGTACTCTACAATTAAAAAAAAACTTCCTTTAAGGCTAAATAAAATCTTTACCACAATTAATAATATAAATGAAGTAGAATATATTGTACTGAGTTTAGTGGAAATCTTTGCAGATTTTTACTTAAGTATTCAGTGAATTCTTTAAACTTGTAAGTCTGTCTATTATGAAAGGGCATAAAAATATAAATGTTTTGCACTGTTGATTTATAATCCTAGGCAAAATTGTTGTTTAGCTAACTATGGTGTCCTAGTTTACAGAAAAACAGAAGCTCTTTCTAAGATGTCAAATAACCAGATTTAAATTAAACTTTTCAGACACTAATAACAGCTGTGCTTTGAAAAGGTTTTTTGTTTGTTTGTTTGTTTGTTTGTTTGTTTGTTTGTTTTTTGAGCCACTGCACTCCTTCCATAAAAAAAAATGTGACTGGAAGTTATTGCAATGAATTCCATATCAGATAGCCATAAGAAAAAAAGAGAGGGGTGATTATTTACTTAAACTAAATGTTTATGAAGAAACTAGGGGCCCGGTGTACAAAATTCATGCGTGTGTGTGTGTGTGTGTGTGTGTGTGTGTGTGTCCCTCAGCCCAGCCTGCACCCTCTCCAATCTGGATTGTGTCAGACATCCCTTTCACAATTCAGGACTGCTGGCTCCCAACTGCTCGTCTGCCTGCCTGCCCTGATTGCCCCTATCGCTTCTATCTGCCAGCCTGATCACCCCCTAACCACTCCCCTGCCAGCCTGATCGAGGCCTAACAGCTCCCTTGCTGGTCCAATTGCCCCCAACTGCCTTACCCTGCAGGCCTGGTCACCCCTAACTGCGTTCTCTTGCTGGCCTGGTTATCTCTAACTGCCCTCCCCTGCAAGCCTGGTCCCCCCAACTGTCCTCCCCTGCAGGCCTGGTCACCCCCAACTGCTCTCACCTACAAGCCTGAGTCCCTCCAACTGTCCTCTCCTGAAGGCCTGGTTACCCCCAACTGCCCTCCCTCTCAGGCCTGATCATCTACAACTGCCCTCCCCTGCTGGTCATCTTGTGGTGGCCATCTTTGGCCACATAGGATGGTCATCTTGTGTGTTGGAGTGATGGTCAACTTTCATATTAAGTCTTTATTATATAGCATTATATGAGATGAGCTGCTGAGATGCAATATGATAAAACCATAATTGTAATAAAGAGAAAAATAATCACAAAATTTGAGATGATGGTTTTCAAGGAATTTCCTAGTGGTTTCCTTTCTTGCTAGCCTCATGGTAGGAAGACCAAGGGATGAGCTAGGGAAAGAGTAAACTGGTAATTAAAGAGGTAATTTAATATTTAAATTTGTAGCCTTGACTGTGAAATACAATACCCAATGAAGTAAGTGGGGGGCAGGGAGGAGGCACGTAGACATTATTTGTTTGCTTTTTCTATAAGTTGGAAGAATAATGTGCTCTCATGTTTATAGGGATGATTTAGTAGTGACAGAGTAATTCATGAGAGAACAAAGAGAAGGGGAATTAGGCAGAAGCAACAGGGACTCCACATGGCTGCACAGGCAGAAAATCCACTCATTAAAGGTGAGAACAAAAGCCAAAGACAAGAATGTTTGCATGTTGACTAGTTTGGTAATCACAATACTATAAGGGAGTTCAAGATCTTCGGCTAGGGGTGAGAGAGATGGAATAATGTGAGTTGATTTTAAAAAAAATAGCTTGAGTCCAGCCATTGTAGCTTAGTGGTCACCAGCTTGACTCCTGGTCAGGACACATGCCCAGGTTGCAGGCTCCATCCCCTGTGGGGAGCATGGGAAGGCAACTAATCTATGATGTTTCTCTCTCATTGCTGTTTCTATCTCTCTCCCTGATTCTCTCTAAAAATCAATAAAAACATTTTTTTTAAGTTTGATATATCCAAAAATAGAAGAGCAAATTGCTACATTATGTACCCTATGTATTTGTGGCCGGAAAATGAAGAAACCAGAAAAGTGCAATCTGGGAGAAATAACCAAAAATATAAGTGGGACTAACAAAAAAAACTTGAAATTTTCTGCTGCCTGAGCAGCACTTGACACAAATTATCAAGATTTAAAAGTCACTACTCTAACTTTTTTTTAATCACAGTAATACAGATAAATGCAGTTGTCAATTCTAAGGAAATATTGTCAATGGGAATATTTAAAGTTTCCTAAAAAAACCCACTCAATTCTCCCTCTCTCAAAGTAAAAGCATCTCTCTTATGCTGATGCTGTGTCTCTTATACATTCATAGACTTACTTGTGCTTTGTTTGAAAGGATTTTGCTAGAATGTCTAGAATTGCTTCAAAACTCTTTCTTCATCTCCTGAGCTCTCCATGTGATAAGCCCCATGTGTCTTCTCACTTTACTCCTGTCTTGTGATGCTGATGGGAACCATCACATTCTCTTGGCCCTTCTCATTCCTTCATTTTCCTAGAAGTTCTCCTCTCTCCATCCTTCCTCTTTTGTCTGTCTCAGAGGAACCGGTCCTGGAGGCTCAGCTTTGCTGCTCCTTTTATTACCAAGGCCTATTTTCCCTCAGCATCATCAGTTCTCCTTTTAATGTATGTTAGCGAGATTTTGACACCAAACTGTTGAATACAAGCCTAAACTGTAGGTTTGTAGTGGAGATTATTCTTCAGGCTAACATTCATTTACATCTGAAGAATTCATTCAGTTATGTCTGATTAATAGCAGCAACAATGTCTCTGCTAAACTACAGGAATAGTAAAACAGAAATAATTATATTTTCTTCAAGATTATTTTTCATTTATTTAATACTATTATTTAACTACAAATTGTTTTTGGTCTCAAAATCCAATGTTATCATGTTAATATGTTAGGTTCCTTTAACTTCAATATGTTTTGAACATGTTTCAATAAAATAGTTGAGTATTTAATTTCAATGGAATAGATGAAGAACTGGGTCTGCCAGGATAGATACGATAGCTTCTGTTATCTTTGATTTAATAAAAGTAGGATTTTTAGTTACCTATTTTGATTACCAGAGATAACTTATATAGAATCTCTGAAATTATAGGAATATAGTGAAAAACAAAATAAAATTAATTTTGGATAAAGAAATGAAGGGACTTTAAATTGGAAAAAAATCAATAAAAAAGAAAGAAAAAAATAAATCTCTTATGCCTGTCAGAGATTTTTATTAAAATCATGTTTGGATTATAGAGACACCATTCATTTAAATAAGAAGCTTAAACCTCATATATTCCAGATGTCTTGAATTCATAAAATTAAACATCAGAAAAATGTTAACAGACTTATTGTTTAGCAAAGGAAATGTAGAAATCATTGACTGTGATATCAAATGACATTTGGTTAAGGTCATAAGTATAAAAATATGTAAACAAATACAGAAAGGTAAATATGAAATATACCATTGTTTAAAATTTTTTTAAAAAGTAGAAATTATACACAAAATGAGCACTACAGAGTAAAATGCTAAGCTAGCAGAGAAAAATGTAGCAATCACTACAGATTGTAGTCTGAATCAGCAGAATTGATAAGAAAGGAAATATACTGCATGGATTAGAGAAGCCACATGATATTTCTCTAACTATACTATTCATCTCAAGCTCAGCACAGATGCTGAATCTTGAAAAGGATTAGGAAGCAGAACATTTAGGAAATGATAAACAAGTCCAGGTAATACAGCCCTGTGAGAAGAGCTGACTGTGACGGCGGAAGTATCTACTCTTGAGGTTACAGCTATGTCACTCATAACCAGAGGCCATAGTCCAGGCACCTCCTGCCTCTGAGCCTCACTATCCGCATTTGTCAAATAAAACATTTATAAAATCATCTTCACAGTTTCCATGTAGGTCTCAGAGTTTATGGGGTCTGAATGAGAAAAATATGGGCAATTGAGAAACTACCGATATTAAGAATTTTAAACATGTGTAAAGATACCCTATGAAACCTCAAAAACTATTCACTATATTCAGGGATAACAATGGGGGGAAGTGGATTAGTCAAAAGGACAATATGGTTTGGTGAATGATTCTCAACCCTCGTTGCCTTAGTACCAAGTAGGTATATCTACAAGATACAAACAGTAGCTTCAGCCCAAAGATTCTGTTTCAAATGGTCTTGGGTGTGTCTAGACAACAGTGTCTTATTGTTAATATTTTTACTGATTTTAGAGAAGAGAGAGAAAGAGATATAAATATCAGTGATGAGATAGAATCATTGATCAGTTGCCTCCTGCACCCACATTGCGGCTTGAGCCCACAACCCAGGCATATGCCCTCCCAAGGAATTGAACCATGACTTCCTGGTTCAAAGGTCAACATTAAACCACTGAGCCATGCCAGGTAGGCTAGACAACAGTGTGTTTTAACAGTCTTTTTAAATGTTTCCAGTTTTCTTCCAGGTATGGAAAACTCTGGATTATACAGAGTAAATTATTATCTGCCAATGAAAAGTTACAGATAATCTCTTTCTCTGAAGCCTAAGAATCTTAGAAAATCAATCAACTGTAAAATGAACGATACAGCCACAATAATAATTAATACCTATTTAGACCTCAACATATTTACTAGACACTTTTACAAGTGCCTTAAATACATTAACTTAATTAATTTTGTCAACAATATTTTTATGCATTTACTCATGTTTTCATGTTTTTAAAAATGGAACAGAAGCAGATGATCAATGTTTTTCCCTCTTCCTTTCTCTCTCTCAAAGTCAATGTTTTAAAAAAGTAAAAGAATGAAAGACTGTCAGTCATTTTATTAGGCCCTATCTTCTCCTAAAAGCATTATATTAATACTAGAGGCCATCGCACAAAGAGATTCGTGCAATAGGCCTTCCTTCCCTTAGCTTTCAGCACCAGTTTTCCTCCGGCACCCAGGACTCGGGCCTTCACTCTGGCCAGAGTGCATGGCCTTTGCTGCAGACTCTGGCCAGTCTTCTGTCTTCTTTGATGGTGACTCCGGCTAGAGTCTGCCATCTTTGTCTTCACTGCAGACTCCAGTCAGAGTCTGCCGTCTTCATCTGCGCTGCAGACTCCGGAGTCTGCAGTCTTTGTCTTTGCTGTAGATCCCTTTGCCCCCCACCCTCCATCTCATAGCAGGTGTTCTGCCTCACCCAGCCACTTCACACTTGGAGCAGCTGAGCAGCCACCATCTTTGACCTTCTAATTTGCATATTATCTTTTGATTGGCTGGTGGGCATAGAGGAGTGATGGTTAATTTGCATGTTTCTCTCTTATTAGTGTAGATACTAGAGGCCTGGTACATGAAATGCATGAACAGGGGGAGTCCCTCAGCCAGGCCTGCACCCTATCACAATCTGGGACCCCTTGGGGGATGTTTGACTGCCAGTTTAGGTCCAGTTTCACAGGGACCATCCTAAACTGGCAGTCGGATGTTCCTCTTATAATCCGGGACCCCTGGCTCCTAACTGCTCATCTGCCTGCCTGCCTGATTGCCCCTAAGCACTCTACCTACCTGCCTCATCACCCCTAACCAGTCTGCCTGCCTGCCTAATTGCCCCTAGCTGCTCACCTGCCTGCCTGATCACCTTTATCTGCCTCTGCCAGGGCACCTCCTCTGCTGTAGTGCCACAGCTTCATCTGAAGGATGTCTGTAAGGTCGTTAGGCTGTCCAGTCTAATTAGCATATTACCCTTTTATTATTATAGATAATGCCTATAGTGAATTCAATATAAAACATGGTTTAGTTTTTTCACATAATACACATCTTTAAATTAAACTCTTTTGAAAGTATATTTTCTTCTGGAAAATATTATATGTATTTATTTTATATCTCCCATTGAGTTTAATGTTATAGGACATAAGACAAAATTGCTATTTTCTTCTTCAAACTTTCTATTGAAGCCAATATTATGACTTTCACTATCTCAGAATTTCTCTCCTCTGTGTTGTTTCATGCAGTCCCTGGGCTATAGGCATTTTATGACACTTAGAGATTAAGATATTTCAAACCTCAGTGGCTATATGTTTCCACTGGGAGATGGGAAACAGACTGTACAGTCTCCATACACACAATGCAATTTTTAAAATAAAATTCCATAAATTAAGGCTCCCATAAACTTTTGGAAATGCTGCCATTACGAGCAGCTGTTTCTTTGCATTTGGTTCCCACAATAAGGGAGAGTTCATGGAGAGGTGGTGTTTAAACCCGGCCTGTCCCTAATTAGCATAAAGGTCTCATGAAAAGATTACACTTTGGCAAAGAGCTTGCGCCTATTAAAAATCTCAGACAGATGATGAATATGTAACCACTGAAATGTACTAATCAGAATATACTACCTTGAAGAAAATATCAACTGAATCTTTTTTACTGTAAGACAGAAGGAGAAACCTGGCATTAGAGGGAGGCTACAATCAGGATTGGGGTCAACAAGGCAAGTCAAGTTTCAGTTTCCATCTCATTAAATAAAATATATAGTACTAGAGGCCTGGTGCATGAAATTTGTGTATTGAAAGGGAGGTCCCTCAGCCCAGCCTGAGCTCTCTCACAGTCTGAGAGGCCCATGAGCAATTGCCCCAAAGAGTTAGGACTCATCCTCATGGCTGGAGCTCCACAATGGATTGCCTTCACAAAGAGAGGCCACACCTATCTGACAGCTCGCTGGTCGGTGGCCTGGGCATCCTTCTGCAGAGTGATCATGGGTCGATGGCTGGGTCTTCAATCAATCACATTGTACCTGCCTTGGCTGGTCTGGTCACAGCATGGTCTTCTGGACAGTTGTTCAGCTGCTTGGCCATTTGGTAGATTTGCACATTATGCTTTTATCCTATCTAATAAAAGAGTAATATGTAAATCGACCATACCTCTGCTACACCTACAAGCCGCGCCCACCAGCCAATCAGGAGCGAGTATGCAAATTAACCGAAGCAAGATGGCTGTGGCCACAGAGAGAGCAGGAGGCTTGGGTTTCCCGAGCAGTGGAGGAAGCCAAGCTTTCCACCTGCTCTGGCCTGCCTTGACCTCCACTTAAGGCTACAAAGTTTCAATTATAGAAGATAAATAAATCCCAAGAAAAATGGTGGCAGCCACAGAGCTAGAGAGAGCAGGAGGCTTGAGTTTTCCCCAGCGATGGAGGAAACCAAGTTTCCACAGCCCTGGCCTGCCTTGGCCTCCACTACAAAGTTTCAATTATAGAAGATAAATAAATCCAAACAAAAATGGCTGCAGCCATGGAGCAAGGAGGAGTCTTAGCTTTGCTCAAGGCTACAAAGTTCCAATGATAGAAGATAAATAAATCCCAAAGACCAGTGCCTCTGCTTGGGTCACTGGGGGGCATGGCCAGCCTGCAAACCACCACAGGACCCTCATCCAGGCCGCCCCACACCCAAAGGGAACCCTCACCCTGATACAGGACGCCCTTCAGGGCAAACCAGCTGGCACCCATCTATCCATCACAAGGCCTCTATCCTATCTAATCTTATCTAATAAAAGAATAATATACAAATTGACTATCACTCCAACACACAAGGTAGATTTTTAGAAAATGTATAGCCATGTGATCAAAGATGGCTTCTCCCATGTGGACACAAGATGGCCACCACAAGATGTCCAGCAAGGGAAGGTAGTTGGGAAGGACTGGGTCTGCAAGAGAGGGCAGTTGGGGCCAATCAAGCCAGCAGGGGAGGGTATTAGGGGTGACCAGACCTGCAGGGGAGGGCAGTTAGGAGCAAACAAGCTGGCAGGGGAGCAGTTAGGCCTTGATCAGGCTGGCAGGGAAGTGGTTAGGGGGTAATCAGGTTGGCAAGCAGAAACAGTTAGGGGCAATCAGGAAGGCAGGCAGGTGAGCAGTTGGGCCAGCAGTCTGGATTGTGAGAGGGATGTCCGACTGCCTGTTTAGGCCAGATCCTACAACTTGCTACCTGGATTGGGCCTAAACGGGTAGTCAGATATCCCTCGAGGGGGTCCCAGATTGGAGAGGTTGCAGGCTGGGCTGAGGAACACACACACACACACACACCGTGCATGAATTTTGTGCATCGGGCCTCTAGTTATTATAGATAAGGAAACTACAAAGGCACTATACATTTTCTACAAATCTAGAAAAATATCTTATTCTGATCATGTCCCACAATCTCTTGTGTAGAGAAGGCATTCAATTAATACTTGTTGACTTGACTGATTGCATTGATTAAAGAACACATTTTTCAAAATGAAGCCTTGTCTGTGTGTTTTTTTCCAGAAACTGGAAACTGTAATTAGCTCCCATTGTGCAGCAAATTCATAAACCTGAATGGCCATGCGGTTCTTTTTTTTTCTTCTAACAGTATATGCTGTGTAGAATGCCTAAAAATATAGAAACTCTTTGGACCTAATCAGCTTTCCTTCATAGTCCACACAGAATACTTAAAACAGCACCTGACTGAGTCTGAGTGGCTGGAATTCTGCATGAGGTGAATCCTTCCTGGGGGCACATCTCCCATGGTTCTTCCTTGAGAGCAGTGCCTCCCACGCGCCGCAGACTGTCTACATTAGAATCCCCCGCGGTTAGTATGAGCATCACAGCTTGCTGGCTTCCACATCGGACACACTCATCAGCACCTCTGGGGTTGAGGCCCTGGGAGTTATACAAACACTCCAGGAGCTTCCCCTGTGTAGCCAGGTGTGGGATGCTCTCCTCTAGACAGCAGCTGAATGGAATCACCACGTACAAATAAAGGGCAGTGGCCTTCTATATTGTCATGCCTCGTAGGTATCTTTTAAAATGAGAGAAGGCCTAGACCAGTTTGGCTCAGTGGATAGAACATCAGCCTGCGGACTGAAAAGTCCCAGGTTTGATTCCGGTCGGTGGCATGTACCTTGCTTGCGGGCACAACTCCAGTAGGGGGCGTGCAGGAGGTGGCTGATTAATGTCTCTCTCTCATTGATGTTTCTGACTTTCTATACCTCTCCCTTCCTCTCTGTAGAAAAATCAATAAAATATATTAAAAAAATAAAATAAAATAAAACGAGAGAAGTTTCACGGTTTGGACTTTTACAGAGAAGCCTAAATAACTCTCCAGTTATTCTTTCTTATTGCAAATTTAATGATAAATTTAAATTTTTGATTTCCCACTTTTAAATGGAAAAGGGATTTTAAATGTCCTGATGGGGCACTGAAATAAAGGATGTATAATTTATAGAAATCTAAGCTCATCATTACAGAATAATTATCATCTAAAAAAATAATGCGTGAGTCTATTGACTTTTGAGAGCTAGCTGACTGTGGCAGCAACTTTGAAAGTATGTATGTATTAATTTTATTGCTGAGTAGTAGCATTTCCTTTCATGAATATACCACATTTTGGGTATCTATTCACCATTTGATGGATGTTTGAGTTGTTTATAAATTTTGGTTACTCTGAATAATGCTGCTATAAATATTCAGTACAAGTCTTTGTGTGGACATGTGTTTACATTCTCTAGCTACATAGATGTGGAATTGCTGGTTCAAATGGTAATTTTATATTTTAAGAAATTGTGAGAGAGAGGGGCTGGAGAGAGAGAGAAAAAAAGAGAGAGAGAGAGAGATGTGATAGAGAAATATGGATCAGTTGCCTCCCTTACACACCCCCACCAGGGGTGAACCGACAATCTGGGTATTTGCTTTGACCTGAATCAAACACATAACCCTTGACCCTTCAGTGCACAGAACAATTGAGCCACCTAGCCAGGGCTATTTTATTTTTTTATTTTTTATTGTTTTTTAAATATATTTTATTGATTTTCTACAGAGAGGAAGGGAGAGGAATAGAGAGTTGGAAACATAAATGAGAGAGAAACATTGATCAGCTGCCTCTTGCACACCCCCTACTGGGGATGTGCCACAACCAAGGTACATTCCCTTGACCGGAATCCAACCTGGGACCCTTCAGTCTGCAGGCTGACTCTCTATCCACTGAGCCAAACCGGTTTCAGCAAGGGCTATTTTAGAGACCTATTTTTTATTCACTTAAGTCAGCTCCTAAGATTAGTATTGCTTGGTAATGGGTTAGGGAAAATATAATTTTATGAGACTGTAAGAACTTCCAAAGTGATTTCACCAATTGTACTCCTAGCTTGAGTGGATCATAAAATTGAAATGGATCCTAAAGAACAATTGAGATATAAAGAAAAATTTAAGTAAATATAGTTGGGGATATGCACGGCATGTTTATAAAGTATTGCATTGGGACAGTGGAAAATGAAGTTGGAGCAGTCAGGCAGTGCCATGTAATTGAGATCTTTGTACATCAAGCTGAAAGATAAGAATTCGATGCATACACTTTATATGTCCACCGGTAAAGGGAATCTGAGGTGTCACTAAAAGGATGGAAGTAGTATTTTAAAAGGCTAATTGGACAATGCCACAGGTAGCAAAAATTATGTAATAGAGATGGAAAAAAAATGGCAGGGGTTCAAACTTAGGAAAGAAATATTGGCCATGGTTAATGCTGTGGAAAGAGAGAGGAATATATGATAGTAAAGAAAAAAAAATAATGTAGGTCTTTAGTGACTGACAGGTAATATGTATAATGACAGTAAGTAGTCTTAGTTAATGAAATAGAATAACTTTTAAACATCTCCAGGATGGCCAAAATCGGTTTGGCTCAGGGATAGAGCCTCAGCCTGCAGACTGAAAGGTCCCAGGTTCGGTTCCGGTCAAGGGCATGTACCTTGGTTGCAGGCACCTCCCCCAGTAGGAGGTGTGCAGGAGGCAGCAGATCGATGTTTCTCTCTCATCGATGGTTCTAACTCTCCCTCTTTCTTCCTCTCTGTAAAAAAAAAAAAAAAAAATCAATAAAATATATTCTTTAAAAATCTCTAGAATGGATACATAAAAGCTTAAATTTTAAGCCAACTAAATAGTGCAGTCTATGAACACATTTAGATTATATAAAATCACATGGGCATGCAAATGTGACTCATCTCACCCCTTTGCTTCCCATAGAAAGTGATTATTGGGTTCTATTTTGAGCGATTTAATCTGCTAAACTGAAAATGAGCATATTCTATAAAGGTATATTTTGCCTTTCTTATTAGTTGCGCTTCCTTTGTTTTTGTTTCTCTTTCACTGCTTATTGTAAACCCTCGGGGATTACCTCATAAACATCTGCTTTGCTCTTTGAAAGTTATTCCTGCTTTGCATTTCTTATTTTAATACAGGAACAGCTGGTAAAGGTTTGCTTAGAAATACTGGAGCCACAGAGTTCGCTTGCTTCTCATATTTTATTTTCTCACTTGACATTATTCTCCTGAGTTTTAGGCCAGTGATATTTTAGCATCAGAAAACAATTACTTCTGATGAATCTTTAATACCCACGGTGATAATCAACAGGATTTATGAGGTACCTATTTTTTGCTCAGTGCTCTGATGACCCCTGAGAAGGAAAAAGATACATAGCTCCATCCTTGTGCCGAAAGAGTTCACAACCTTGTTGAGGAAAAAAACACTACAACCAAAAATGAGTGATCAATAAAACCTGCATTGTAGTGTAGGGTTTTGCAAAGAGAAAGAAATGAGGGCTAAAGAAAAGAGAAAAGGCTGAAAGAGATATAGCTTGAACACATGATAGGCTTGAAGAAGATAGAAGTTAAATTATACATTATTGCAGGCAAAGGAAATACAAAGTGGTCGTATTACTAATTTTTATTATCTTATTGCAATTTATACTCATTATTATTGGTTAAGATTAATATTGTTCTTTTGCTAAGATTAATTTTATCTTTATCAAATTATTTTAGTTAAAGTATAGTCTTAAAATGCTGTGATCCTCCTGTCTTGGTTAATAAGGACTTGATTTCTTACGAGTGGGGAATGCTATTTTATACAGCTGTTTCCTCGGTAAAGATAGGTTGTCTATTGAAGAATTTCTGCTGCTAAGAAACTGTCCTATAACCTTTTCACTAACTTTATTTTGCTGGCTTTATTTAAGGGAATTAGAAAGAACATGTTTGGGGGCACTGAATCTAAGCCACAATTTTTTTTTTCTTTTTCACCCTGCTAACAAAACTTTAGCCCATAAAAAGGTTCATTATTTGAATACACAATGACAATTTCCTTATTTATTCAAATAGGTGAATTTTGCCGAAATCGGTTTGGCTCAGTGGATAGAGCGTTGGCCTGCGGACTGAAAGATCCTAGGTTAGATTCCGGCCAAGGGCATATCTTGGTTGCGGACACATCCCCAGTAGGGGGCGTGCAGGAAGCGGATGATTGATGTCTCTCATTGATGTTTCTAACTCTATCCCTCTCCCTTCCTCTCTGTAAAAAAATCAATAAAATATATTTTTAAAGTAAATAATTAAATAAATAAGTAAATAATTAGGTGAATTTCACAAATTTAGGATACAAATCTCCTTTTGTTGATAAATCAATTTCTCCTTTGTTACTATGTGTTGCATACAAGTAGTAATATAAATACAGGTTAAGCAGTTAAGCATTTAACTTTGGTAATTCCATGGCAATTTCTTCTCCCATCCAACTATTTATCATTTGTATATATCATAGTTCGCATTTAAATTGTAGTTTTAAATGACCTTGTTTAAAACAAAAGAGAACTTAATTTTAAGAGGTTAATCATTATCTCAATCATCCGAAAGTTCTATTTTACAATATACTGGAAAAAATAAAAGCCTTCCCTCGGTCTACCTAAAATAATATGGATTGTTGGACAGCCAAAGAAAAATGTGGAGCGCTCCCATACTCATGTCCCAGGTATATCTTAAGATTTCTGCCTCAGAATGCTAAGGAAATTCAAGATCCAAAAGTTGCAGAAGAAAATTAAGAAGTAGAGGCAGTCAGTTCCGCTACACATTCTTTCACATTAATAATTTTATAAAGGTGTCACATAGAACAATTTTAAGAGGGACATTCATCCATACAATGTAAAACGATATGTGCATTAACTATTCACTGGAACATATTCTATCATGACTTCAGAATGGCACATTTAGGACAAATATCCAGTCATCCATTTCTGAAACATAGAACATGGAAATCACGGAGGAGTCCTGTACCTCACTGAACCAATCATTCAATTCTATTGATTTTACATCTTAAGTACCTCAGATCTATTCTCTTTGAAATTATAGCCCCATTATAGTCTTGAGTTAGCCCTGAGTCATATTTTTTTTCACAGTCTATGGAAATAAGCAAATTGTACTAAAGTTGAGCATGCTTGCATGCTATTCTGGCAACAGAGGGAATATATGGATGACAGGTCTCTGCTCTAAGACACATAGGTTCATTTTTTTCCGCATCCACACGTGCACACACCTGCCTATGTGTATATACAAAAATCCAAATACATGTGTGTAAATGTTCACTGAATAGAACTCATCAGCTTCTAAATGCAATAGTGGTGAAGGCTCAGGGGTAAGTAAAATAATTTTTATATATATTGGCTCTGCATTCTCTCTAATTCTTCTGGTCTATCTCTCTCCCCTTTCTAAACTTGAGGACACTGTCCTATGGCAATATCAGAAATGATATGCTAATTGGAGAGACTCTACAACTGCTTCATTTCTATTCTTTAAACTATAAAAACTTCATACACTGAATACAGGTTTTGATCAACTGTATTTTATGGCTTTCGCTGTTCTTTTCCTATTTTCCTATTTCACCTGCGGCAAGTTAAAATCTCAAGATATGCAAAATCCCTTAGATTCAAATGTGCTCTGCAAAATCCTTTCAGTCTTTTGTTCTGCTGGTGGAATGGAAAGAATATTAAAAACCTTATTGAATTTAGGAGGAGAAGTTATCTTCCAATAACTTCTGAATATTATCTGGACAAATCATGCACCATCTTATTTTTTCTTTTTCTTTTTTGTCCCCCACCATTAAGCTTAAAATCTCAGTTTCCTGTCCTCTAAACAAATTTCCCATCATTAATGCAATAGCAATAAATGCTTTAAAGATCCTTTAACATCCTAATGCTCCCAGTTCTAAAGTTAAGAGGAGTTCTTTGCACTGGAGTTAAAGGCTTAACTTTACTGCTTAATTTTAACTTCATGTAAATAGCAATGGGTGCAAATCTGAACAAGCAGTTTTCCAGTTTTTTCATGTTGTCTTCCTTTCATTTAATTGAAAATATTGTTTGTTTGTTTTTGTATAATTAAAACTTGTACTGTGTTTAATTGTTTACAGATGACAACAGGAAAATATTTGTTCTTGAAAAGCACTAAGCAAATTGTAGTTCTTAATACTCCCATGACCCAGGCATAATTGGAATTCACATTTGATTATTCTTTCATTTCCTTTTCTCAACATATCCCCTTTCTCAACTGTGACCAAATTGGAGTGATTATGGACTCACTGTTTTTGCATTTTTTTGATATTTTTTTTCTGCCATGCAAATATTTTCTATGGATTTTTTTTTATTAACTGCTTTTAATTTCCTTTCATCTATTTAATAAACTAATACTTAAATACCTGGACATTTTAGACAGCAGTGTAAAAAAAACAAAAAAAAAATAGAGGAATTCAACAAATTTTCCAGCTTCTTGAATAGGAGTTGTAGTGTTTTATGTGGTCCCATGGATAGTTACTGAACAATAGTTTCAGTAACATTGAAATGCTAAAATGTTTCTCAGGCTCAAAGGTCCATTTTTTATAGTCCCAATATTAAAAATGAAATGCAGTCATAGGAGATAAATGTAGCAAATAATTTTCCTTAGTACTGCATGTTCCCACATTCATCTGAAATTTAATTTATAGGAGGGTAGAGGGTCAATAGAGAGAAGGAAAAATAACCAAGTATATATAAATGCAAATTACCTAAATAGGAATCAATACTTATGAATGAGAAAGTGTTGGCTGCTAGGCTATTTATCAAGTCATTTGTCAATGATCTATCAATATAAGAGAAGAAAAAGACTTTATATGAATATGAGTATATGATAGATATACAAAATGTCTAACATCTATCAAGCTCTATTTTTATTTTTATTTTTTTTAGAAATACAGAGGAAGGAAGAGGGAAAGAAGATAGAAACATCTATGACAGAGAAACACTGATCAGCTGCCTCTTGCACATCCCCTACTGGGGACTGAACCTGCAACCCAGGCATATGCCCTGACAGGGAATTGAACCAGCAACCTCTTGGTACATGAGATAATGTTCAATCCCCTAAGCCACACCAGCCAGGCACAAGCTATATTTTTAATATGCAGAAAATGTTCCGATGCTCTTAATTCCTGTGCTGCCTGAAAAACCTGGTATGCTCAAGAACTTCTAGCCTGAAATGAAAGGTGCCAAGACACTGACATGTGAGAGACAGTAAGAGGTGCAGAGGCACACAGTAGAGGAATTACAGGTAGCTCAGTGTGCAGAAGACTATATAGGGCTTAAGAAATAAGTTAGAATTCACAGAAAGAGAAGCTAAAAAAGCAATCCCATTTACCATCCCACCAAAAAAAAATTAAGATACCTAAGAATAAACTTAACTAAAGAGGTAAAAGACCTATACACAGGAAACTATAGGACACTGAAAAAAAGATAGAGGAAGATATAAACAGATGGAAGAACACATACCGTGTTCATGGGTTGGTAGAATTAACATCATCAAAATGTCCGTACTCTCCAAAGCAATCTATAGATTCAATGCCCTCACCATTAAAATATCAACAGCAGCCGAGACTGGTTTGGTTCAGTGGATAGAGCATCAGCCTGTGGACTGAAAGGTCCCAGGTTTGATTCCGGTCAGGGGCATGTACCTTGCTTGCAGGCACATCTCCACCATGGGGCGTGCAGGAGGCGGCTGATCAATGTCTCTCTCATCAATGTTTCTTTCTATCTCTCTCCCCTCCTCTCTGTAAAAAATCGATAAAATATATTAAAAAAAATATATCAACAGCATATTTCATAGACCTAGAACAAACTCTCCAAACATTTATCTGTAATAAAAAAGATCCCAAATAGCCACAGCAATCCCGAGAAAGAAGAACAAAGTAAGTGGGATCTCAATACGAGATTTCAAGCTGTATTACAATGCCACTGTTCTCAAAACAGCCTGATACTGGCACAAGGACAGACATAGGTCAATGGAATAGAATAAAGAACTCAGAAATCGACCTGAGCTACTATGCTCAATTAATGTTTGACAAAGAAGGTATGAAAATACAATGAAGTCAAGACAGTCTCTTCAATAAATGGTACTGGGAAAATTGGACAGATACATGCAAAAGAATGACACTAGACCACCAACTTAAACCATACACAAAAATAAACTCAAAATGGATAAAGGACTTAAACATAAGATGGAAAACCATAAAAATACTAGAGGAATCCACAGGCAGCAAAAACTCAGACATATGCCGAAGCAATTCTTCACTGATACTGCTCCTAGGGCAATGGAAAATAAAGAGAAAATAAACAAATTGGACTACATCAAAATAAAAAGCTTTTGCACAGCAAAATAAACCATCAACAAAACAACAAGAAAGCCCACTGTATGGGAAACATATTTGCCAATCTCATCTCTGATAAGGGTTTAATCTCCAACATTTATGGGGAGCTCATACAACTTAACAAAAAGAAGATAAACAATCCAATCAAAAAATGAACAAGGGACCTAAATAGATACTTTTGAAGGAAGACAGAAGGAAGGCCAAGAGACATATGAAAACATGCTCAAAGTCGCTAATTATCCGAGAGATGCAAATCAAAACAACAATGCTATACCATCTCACACCTGTCAGAATGGCAATCATCAACAAATCAACAAACAACAAGTGCTGGTGAGGATGTGGAGAATAAGGAGCTCTCGAGCACTGCTGGTAGGAATGCAGACTGAGGCAGCCACTGTGGAGAACAGTATAGAGTTTAAAAAAAAAACTAAAAATGGAACTCGCATTTGACCCTGTGATCTCACTTCTAGAAATATATCCCAAGAAACTAGAAACACAAATCAGAAAGGATATATGCACCCCTAATTTCATAGCAGCAAAATTCACCATAGCTAAGATTTGGAAACAGCCTAAGTGCCCATCAGCAGATGAGTGGATTAAAAAACTGTGGTACATCTACACAGTGGAATTCTATGCTGCTATAAAAAAGAAAGGAATCCTTACCATTTGCAGCAACCTGGATGGAACTGGAGAGCATTATGCTAAGTGAAATAAGCCAGTCAGAGAAAGATAAATATCACATGATCTCTCTCATTTGTGAAATATAACGAACAACATAAACTGATGTACAAAAACAGATCCAGAGATAGAGAAGGATAGATCAGACTGTCAAACCTCAGAGGGAAGGTAGGGGAGGTGGCGGTAAAGGGAAGAGATCAACCTAAGGACTTGTATGCATGCATATGGACCTAATCAATGGACACAGACAACAGGGGATGAAGGCTTGAGTGGGGGGAGGGAGCTGAGGGGATAATGGATGGACAAGGACATATAGGTAATACCTTAATCAATAAAGAAATTAAAAATTAAAAAACAAGAAATAAACTAGAAAGGTAAGCAGGAGCCAGAACACCAATGACCAAATATTCGGACTTAATCCTGAGAGCAACAAACAGGCTTTGAAAGCATTTAAATATCAAATGACATGGCCAGATTTATGATTTGAACGCCCCGCTGCCTGCAGGAAAAAGAATGGGTTTGAGGAAGTAAACCTAGAAACAGCTGTTGTTCTCTTCCAGCGGAGAGAGGATACTGCCCTGAACTATGGCCGTGAGGAGGAAACCTGCATGGAGTGAACCACCTTTCCAGTGGCATCTGAGTCTGAGTGGCAGCAAGGTCTTACCATGTGTTGGCAACAACTGCTGTCCACAGAGAATGGGCAGATAGATTCCTCTGAAATAAGTTGGCTAGAGGCTGAATTGACTAGATCTTTTCTCGAAATGTCTTAAGTTCTCCTACAGATAGAAGCAGAAGAGTAGAGCCGTTGGATTGAATCTCCATCCACCATGTGTTTTTAGTTTTGAGTCTTTAGGAAACTTAACCCCTCTGTGTCTCAGTCTCCTCATCTGTAAAACAGGGATGCCATTAGCATCTATCCAGTGACATGCTGGTAAATGTTTGAAAAACCATACTTCGCAATGTTAATTGATTTCTTTGGTGTAAATAATTCCATCATGGCCACATTCAAATTAATACAACTTGATAGCGACTGATTTAGAAAATTCTTGAAATTTTAACTACTGACTCTCAGAAGCTGGTACAAGCCTACTCTTGCACATTTCTGCATCTACACATAAGGCCATTGTTAGATTAAATGTGCAAATGCATGCACAGCATTTACTATATTGCCTACCACATATTGAGGGCTCACTTATGTTAATGATTATTGTTTCTGATCATTTTCAAACTCTAATTATGATCATGTAAAAAAATAAGCACAGTTAGACTACCCTATTTTTAAAATTATTTTAGAAAGTCTTCTTGCTTTACAAATTTCTAACTAAACAATATTAATAAAATATCTCTTATTTCTTATGATTGCCCAAAGTTGCACACTTTTATTCCAGTGAACTTTGGTAAATTATTTCTTATTGTTTAGGAGAATCCTTTAATTTTTCCCATTGGCTTTATTGAATTTAAATGAAGATATCAGAGGAAATTCAACAATAAATTCTATTGAGGCTTTTTTTAATGTCTTCAGACCACAGATAATGTTGGTTACACTGAAGATAAAGTAGTATATCTGTAGAAATGTATCTTGAAAAATTATAAGTATTACTAGTAGACTAAAGTGCAAATCCTTATTACAAAGAATGATGTACAAGTTGCTATCCTTCACCAAGTCATAATGGCAAATCTTTATGTTTCTATTTTTTTTATTTTAAAATATTTTATATAAAAACATTATAACTGAGGAATTCACAATTTGGGAATTATTGCATGTCAACAGATACAATAAATTAGGAAACTGCAAGAAAATAGTTTTATTTAATCCTTTCGTATGATTATTATTAACTTATATGAATAAGAATTTCTAGAGTAGCATTTGTGAACCTAGGCATTTGTGAACCTAGGATTTTGGTAGAGAACCTCTTATATTAAAACTAGAGGCCCTGTGTATGAAATTTGTGCATTTAGGAGAGTGGGTCCTTTAGCCCAGCCTGCACCCTCTCGCAGTCTGGGAGCCCTGGGGGTCATCCAACTGACAGCTTAGGTCTACTCCCCCTGAGGACTGGGCCTAAGCCGTCAGTCGGGTATCCTTAGTGCTGCTGTGGAGGCAGGAGAGGCTCCCACCACTGCCACTGTGCTCCTGTGTTGAGCATCTTTCCCCTGGTGCTCAGTGCACATCATAGCAACCAGTCATTCTGCTCTTTGGTTGATTTGCAAATTAGCCTTTTATTATATAGGACAATATACTTGCTAAAATACCTAATTAAAAGACCTTGTTAGAAGCAGGTTTACCTGAAAACTATGATACCTGAAATAGTAGGAATGAATAAATTCATGGGGGTATCAAAATAAATGCTTTATAATCAGATGTCCAGAACCACCAAGGAGTTATGCTAGAATAATACAATTTTATCATGGGACTCAAAATATTTATTGAATTCAGATAAAAAATAATAAAGTTTAAACAATCTGGTCCAGAATATATTACCAGTTTAGACACAAGCATCTTTAACCTTAGATTTTTAAATTGAGTCATTTGGTGCTCTATTAGCTGATAAACACATCTTTAAAAATCTGTTTCTTATTTAGCTCATTTGCCTGAAGATTGTTTAAAAATATCATTAGGCTCTTACACACATCCACAGTGCCGACCTATAAAGTTTTACTAATACCTCTTTATGTTTAATTCAACTCTCTCCCCCACTGCAGTAATTTTTATAGGTGTTTGCTAGCATTAAATCTAAATAGCTACGTTTTGTCCTTCCCTGGGTCTCAGTTTATCCCATGAATAATGGAAACAACTAGTCTATCTATTGAAGGTGCCATCTCCACACATCAATGGCCAATGAAACCTCTAGGAAACAGAACCCATTCACCAGCCTGCAATTAATCAGAGTTGTTTTGACACTCGTTTTTAGGGCAAAGAGAGAGTGTGCAAATAACTATAATCAGTGTGGCTGAAGAGTTGATTCTTGAGGGTATAGTTGAAACAGTTTTATTTTTTTACAACGACTACTCTCCAACTCCGGTCTGTTATCCACCCCTCCATCCTTTTCCGGTGAATGCCAGTCAACTTTAGTTCGGTCTTGATTGTTCAGTTTTTTTCCTGTCATACCTAGTAATTAAAAGTGTCATTCCAGTTCGTAAGACTCAATCCTCTTCGGTTTTAAGCTAAGTATCACGATGATGGTTTAACCCCAGCCAGCCAGGTTTTTACACGGTTTTCCAGGAGCATAGAAAGCTCATCTATGTTTGAGAGGTACTTCTACATCCCTTGTCTTACCTTTGGCCTTGCTTTCCAGCCCCTTTCTCTCCGTGCTGGTAGCGTCCAACACGAGAGCTCAGAAGCTTCCATAGGGGAGAGACTCATCCACTGGTCCTTGGGTGAAAACCAGAGGGAGGATGGTCGACCATTCCCAATTTTATAAAAACGGCCTGTTCTTCCGAAAACAAGGAAGGGAGAAGGGCTGCTGACTTCTTTTAAAACAAAAAGAAAAAGAAAAAACCTGCTTTTAGAAAAGGACACCGAATTCATTTGGCTTCTCTGTCTCTCTGACCTCATAGGAGTCACAAACCGAAAAGAAAGCCTACTAAAACGCTTTTCCAGGGGAAGTCCATAGTTTTGCTCACAAGCACATAATTCTTCTCTGTAATTTCTGCAGGATCCTTATCCTTCTTTAATTAAAAGATATTTTACGACTCCATGATAAAATATTTTAGGTAAGTTTTTAGGCTATCTTGGAATCAATGTGAGTTCAATTCTAAAATTAAGAGCAGTAAATCTAAGGATAGATAATAACCAAGCACCAAGGAGATATTAAATACATTTTTACTACAATGTATCATTAAGATTAAGAGGGCAAAAAATAAATAAAAAATTAGTAAATATTAAAATAAAAATGTTTTGCTGAAACCGGTTTGGCTCAGTGTGGATCGAGCATCAGCCTGCGGACTGAAAGGTCCCGGGTTTGATTCCGGTCAAGGTCATGGGCCTTGGTTGTGGGCATATACCCAGTAGGGGGCATGCAGGAGGCAGCTGATGGATGTTTCTCTCTCATTGATGTTTCTAACTCTCTATCCCTCTCCCTTCCTCTCTGTAAAAAAAAAAAAAATCAATAAAATACATTTTTTAAAAAATAAAAATGTTTTGTTAATTACCATCCTGCATACATTCCAACTAACTGAAGCTTCCCTCTATTACAGCTGTTCTCAACTTGTGGGTTGCAAACATCTTTTGGGGTTGAACGACCCTTTCACAGGGGTCGCCTAAGACCATCGGAAAATGCAGATATTTACATCACAATGCATAACAGTAGCAAAATTTCATGGTTGGGGGTCACCACCACATGAGGAACTGTATGCAAGGGTCGCGGCCTTCGGAAGGTTGAGAACCACTGCTCTATTATATTCTGCTTTCTTGCGAACAAATTAGATTCATTGATCCCACTCACATCCAACAAAATGAGTTATTAAGAAAGAAATAAGCTGTTGTTAGCCACCCCTTTCTCCAGCTCCACCCCAGAAAATAGCTAGCTTTTATATCTGGTCTTATGCTATCATTGATCAGGGTAATGATAAGGGAGGCGGCAATTAATTGTCAGAGGTAAAGGGTTTCTATGTCACAGGACTGTCGGAAAGCATTAAGGAGGGAGTCTGATCTTTGAGGGGAGAAGATGAGCTAAGAGGCACTGAAAAATTTGAGCTTTTCCAAAGATTGAGGAGGAAATGGAGAAAATCAATTCTTTAGCTGCATTTTTGGCTGTGTTTTAAGGTAACCACTTAAACCAGTTGCCTGTCATGGAAAAAATCTCAGTGCTATAACTAACCATTATAAAGCTTGAAAAGCTTCCGGATTTCCACTATGGAGGTTTTCCTATTGCATGCCTCAGAGCTTCATTCCACTGTTGATTTTCAGCCTTCCAGTGTGTGAACTGTTCTATGCACAATGAACTCTTACTGAATACAGTTTTATTGACCTATCTTTTTAAAAGTTCCTGGATTTTAACTATTTTTTAAAAATATATTTTATTGACTTTTTACAGAGAGGAAGAGAGAGGGATAGAGAGTTAAAAACATCGATAAAAGAAAGACATTGATCAGCCGCCTCTTGCACGCCCCCTACAGGGGATGTGCCTGCCCTTGATCGGAATCGAACCTGGGACCCTTCAGTCTATAGTCAACTTTTTTTTTTTTTAATTTACTTCTTTTCAGAACTCTGGTCTTCTGGATCCACATTACCATATTTTCCACTATACTTGTTTTTGATGTTTTGTTTTGTTTTGTTTTGTTGTTTGTTCGTTTTTGTTTGTTTTCTCAGTGCTTTAAGATATATTTTGCACTTGATATTTTAGGCCATTAATTAGAACCTAAAGTTCATTGTTTTTCCTTGAATTATTTTATTTAACTCTTTAGTGGGGAATTATATTTTAGGTTCTAAAATGTCCTGGCCATTCTACACTTGAATGTGAATCAATGAAGCAATTCTAATATTGTTGTTGTTGTTTTACTCAATCCTCCCTATATGTCCCCCACGACCTTATGTCACTGAATGCGTGTAGTTTGCTCTACCTAAATCTCCTCACTCCCACAGACAGAGCCTTAAAGTGATGCCTTTTTTCTCTGTAAGTTCCCGGATGTTACTGAGTTCCATCCTGACCGGTGGCTATCTCCCAGGCTCCAGAGGGTGAAGTGCTCTCTACCCCTAGGGATTTCTGGTCTAGATGCCGCCGACAGCGATTCCATTGCTCCCCTGTCTTCTAGTTCTCTAAGCCTTTGGGCAATGAGCACACCCAGACACCAGCTTTTAAAATATATTTTATTGATTTTTTTAGAGAGGAAGGGAAAAGGATAGACAGTTAGAAACATTGATGAGAGAGAGACATCAATCAGCTGCCTTCTGCACACCCCCTACTGGGGATGTGCCTGCAACCATAGTACATGCCCTTGACGGAATTGAACTCGGGACTTTTCAGTCCATAGACCGACGCTCTATCCACTGAGCCACACTGGCTTCGGCCAGACACCAGCTTTTAATTGGTCTGTTGGGAGCCAATAAAACAAGGCACCTTCATGGGGGAGCTTAGGTTGGTGTCAGCTTCTCTCGGTCTGATACCACAAAGCTGTGTGGGCCGAGGTGTTCCCAGGATTGGATGTTCTGTCCTCTCTCCCAAAACCCTCTCCAAGCTGATCTCCAGGTGTTCGGACCATGCTCACACCATCTCTCCCTTCCTCTTTTTCTTTTCTTGTTTATCTGTCTGTTTTGAGGTTAACATTTACGAATGAGAAAAAAGCAAAAAATACTTTTGGGGGCTTAAACACATTACAACTCCATTACAAAATATTTCTTAGTGCCATCTGCCTTCTCAATCTTCATCTCATGAATCTTAACTTCCAACTCAGAACAAGTTACCTGGGATTCCCAGTTGCTAGTTAAAAAGAAACTACACATTTATAACATGATAGGTTCCTTTCAGACCGGTGGTTCTCAACCTTCCTAAGGCCGCGACCCTTGCATACAGTTCCTCATGTGGTGGTGACCCCCAACCATGAAATTTTGCTACTGTTATGCATCGTGATGTAAATATCTGCATTTTCCGACGGTCTTAGGCGACCCATGTGAAAGGGTCGTTCGATCTCCAAAGGGGTCGCGACCCGTAGGTTGAGAACCGCTGTTTTAGACTCTCCACAGGACAGTTTTAGCTTTCTTGCAATGTAAGTATTTTTGCTGACATCCTGGCTTTCAGAGGGACCGACCATTTTCTTTTCATGACTTAAAAATACATATTGGATATGACAAAACGCAGAAAACTTTAAAAATACGAAGCAGGGACGTCCTCATAACTGCTTAAAATTGTTTGTGTGTAAAAAATACAAGTCACTCTGGAGATTTTTTCCCATGCGTTTAGATCATGTTGCAAATTATGTCTAAAGAGGATCGAAAAATTCAATGCTAATTTCGTTTTACAAAGAGCAAGCAAAGAAATAAACCTGAGATAAAAAAAATCGAGGGAGACTTACAAAAGGTCCTATTCATTACCTCCCCAAAATGAACTAGGGGAGGGGCGGAGGTCCAGCTGCTGATGCAGTATATGCTTTTAATCTCCCCATTTTTTTCCGTCCATAATGAGAACGAATCTAGAGGGAAATTAGGAGCCAACGCTTTACTTTTATTAAAAGCCTGCGACAACTGAAATAATGCCAAAACACAGGAAAGATTTTAATATCAAGTTGGTTCATGGCAGGGTTATCCTTCTACGGGATTTACCCCAAGATCAGAATAATACATTATTAGAAATAATCACTTTCTCCCTTTATGCCTGGAAATAAATTTGTGATTAGTATACATTATGGGGGGAAAAGTGTTCTGTTCGTATAATTAGTTCATTTGTTTAAAACTTATTGAGATTTTATGTTGATTTCTAAACATAATGACCCTAAATATTATGCTGCTTAGGTTATTTTCATAAAGGCATATGCATGTATTTGAAAGGGTAATTCATGTGAAAGAGTGCTATTTGTTTCTGGTAGTTAACACGCCTTCAGAATGAAGCCTAATGATCCGGATGATGTGGATAAATGACAGGGAAAGAGGCCTGGACGCTGAATTTGCAACTTAAAAAAGATACCAAATATGATCCGATTATTCGTGCATCAAGTGTTTATTTAGCAACTACTCTAAACTAGACACGGCTGACCATTAGCAATTCAAAATATTCTTTCTTTCAGTAAACAGCATCTCTACCTGCTCTGAAGGTTAAATTATAGGCACTATAACATTCGAGTATGTAACTGCTGCTTGATCTTGAAGCATACTCCTGTATTTAAAAATAGTGAGAATATTATTGTTTAGTAATAAACTCTTAATTTTGGAAAAATGTTGAGTAATAAGCTATAAAGGTACTACAGCCGAGAACGGTTTGGCTCAGTGGATAGAGCATCAGCTTGCGGACTAAAAGGTCCCAGGTTCGATTCCGGTCGGGGGCATGTACCTTGCTTGTGAACACATCTCCATTGTGGGGCGTGCAGAAGGCGGCTGATTGATGTCTCTCTCTCATCGATGTTTCTGACTTTCTGTCTCTCTCCCTGCCTCTCTGTAAGAAATCAATAAAATATATTTTTAAAAAAAGGTAGTACAGAAAGTTCCCTATTCCCTCATCCAACTTCCCCTGCTATTAACCTAATATATAACCAACCACAGCTCAATTGTCAAAACTAAGAAATTAACTTGAGCAGAATACTAATAACTAATTTACAGATTTCACTCAGCTTGCCCCAGTTTTCCTCTCCGAAGATTTAATCCAGGAAGCCACGTGACATTGAATTTCCAGGTCTCCTTAGACTCCTCTGGTCTGTGACAGCTTCTCCGTCTCTCCTTCCCCTTCAGACCTTTCTCATCTTTGTTTGTTTGTTTTTATGTTTTTTAATATTTCTGTAACTTTTAAAGACTACCAGCCAAGCATTTTGTAGGATGTTCGTCCATCGCTTCGTGTGATGTTTCTCCTGATTCCATGCTGTAGAGGGGAGGTGCCCGTTTCATCCCATCAGATCAGAGAGTAGATGAAATCAACATTCCTTATGCTGGCGACCTTCACCTTTACCACCTGGCTAAGGTCATGTCTGACTAGTGGTTCCTTTCTGTGTTCTGTTTGGCAGAAGTCAGCCACCCAGCTTACCCTACGCTCAAGGGGAGCTGCATTAAGCTCCAAGTCCTGGAGAGGGATGATTGGTTGATTGATTGATTGATTGATTTTATTTTTGGAGAGAGGATTAATTTTTAATATATATTTTGTTTCTATAGGATATGAAAGAGCATACTTAGACTTAAAATAAATTGTCTTTCTTAAAAAATGTCAGACAGCTTGCTTTATTCATTTCTCTCAAATGGCCCGTGTTGGAGTTTCTGGTCTTCATCTGGCATTCATGCACCAGTGTCTTTAAGTTAACCAAGCTTGAGGTGAGTTGGGTGTCTCTTTGATTCATTTCCCTTATGACCTTGAAATCAGCACTCATCCTGGGGAAAGAGGATATATTTTAGGTACATCAGAGATTCAGAAGCCAACAGTTTGAGCACTAACCGGTTTGAGTCAATGGATAGAGCCTCGGCATGTGGACTGAAGGGTCTCAGATTTGATTCGGGTCAAGGACACATACCTTGGTTGCAGACTCCATTCTGGTACACATGTGGGAGGCAACCAATAGACTGATGTTTCTCTCTCTCTCTATGTTTCTCCCCCTCCCTTCCATTCTCTCTAAAAAAAAAAATCAATGGAAAAATATCCTCAGGTGAGGATTAACCAGGAAAAAAAAAAAAAAGCCAATAATTTGAGTTGTTTTATCTGCCTGCTCAGAGAGAGGCATTTTTCACATCCATTTTTATTCTCAACTAGAGCAGTGGTTCTCAACTGTAAGTTCACATTAGAATCACCAGGAGACCTTCCCATAAAAACAGTCCCTGTGTTATCCTTATTCCTTTCTCCACAATCATCCCACTTGCTGTCTTTTCCCTTTCTTTCTGTTCCTCAGGTCATCCTGTCCATCTGCCACTTACATTGCAAACTCCGCAGGCCTTCACATCCCATTTCCTGATATTTTTTATATGAGCGTAATTCTAAGCAATTCTGTTGCCTCTTTGATTCCTACTTTAATCCCTCCAGTGACCTTTTACTGTCCTCTTCTTGCAAGTCTCACCGAAGGCCTCTTGCACTAGCATCTCTTATGTGTAAACCTGACTTTCCGGTCTACCCAGAAACTCCCATCCACCCTTTAAATTCACCCTTTGTAAAAACTTTGACTGTTGGCAAATGCTTTGAGAATTTTAAATATCTTCAAAAATATAATCACGGCAGCAATGTCTCAGGTAAATATGGTAAAATTATAATAATGAAAATTTTAATCTATCTTTAAAGGTAGGGTATGCTCTTAAATTTATAACTTGATAGAATAATCCATTGTTTACTGTCTTATTCTGTTGCAAAACTGTTGGATTTTGCCACTCGGTCCTTGCTCTTTAATACATGAATAGTTCCTCCCAAACTCTAGATTCGCCAAAATATATGATCTTTCTATGAAAGACCCAAAATATCATTTTTCTTTCATCTCAAATTGTTGGAGAATTATAGGGTCTAGCACAGGATTAACACCTCTGGTGAAGGTCATGCATAAAAATTAAAATACCATTTTTCATCGTGCTGTGTTATACATTGCTTCCGAAGCTGCAGAGAAGTACTTATTATTTCTCTTCAAAAACATTGTAAATTCTGTTAATGCCAGCATCCTGCTATGAATGCCAATGCACTATTTGATATTTTTACACTCTGAATTCTTCCTTTTCCTAGAATAAAGGGCAAATGGATCAAGTCTTGACCTATATATTATGAGGCCATCTACAGTGGTTGGCAAACTGCAGCTCTTGAGCCACATGCGGCTCTTTGGCCCCTTGAGTGTGGCTCTTCCACAAAATACCACGGCCTGGGCAAGTCTATTTTCAAGAAGTGGCATTAGAAGAAGTTTAAGTTTAAAAAAATTTGGCTCTCAAAAGAAATTTCAATCGTCATACTGTTGATATTTTGGCTCTGTTGACTAATGAGTTTGCCGACCCCTGTGTAAGTATCCTTTCTTTAGAAATGGGTCTGTGTATATGTAAACACTAACACATAATATATTCCTGTTCTCACGACTTGCAAAAGCTATGGATTCAGAAATGGAGCTGAGACCACCCAAATACATTTTAATTAGACTAAATCATGAGTCAGTGACAATCTGCTTTATACCCAAGGGCACTTAGTTACTTATTCTAATCTGAATTCACAATGTTTACTCACATTAAGAACCTAACATTTGAGTTCAGAGAATGAGGCACACTAGAGTTTCACATCATGGGGCAAGGGCTGGCTACCATGACTTCTCTGCATCTCTGGCCAAAGGAAGGGAGGAGGCTCAATGAGATGATGGAAAAGGCCTTATTGTGACCTTTGCTAAAGGTCAGAGGAGACTGATACTGACTCATGCACGAGAATCTAAAGGATGATCAGTGTAGCTACTCAGAAAGGATGTGGGAGTCAGCTTTCCTTGGAGTCTTTGTAAGGGATAAGCATAAATGAGTGTTTCCCTGGATACAGTGTGTTACAGTATGATGCAATGATGCTCATATTCATTCTTCTCCTGTGGGAACCTCTTTCATGTCCTGCGTGGTTCAGGGTTCTCGTTCAGGGTTCGGGTTCTTGTCCCGACCCACAGGTTAAGTCAACGAGGACCCTAGAGGGGGAGTGGGGATGAAAGGAACAAGAGACACAAGGAATGGAGACAAGACAAAGTTCTGATCAAGTCTCCTTTATTCAGGCAGAGTTCGTGGTATTTATAGGGAGAAAGAGGAATGAGGCCTAGCCCTTAAGGCAAAACACCTGCCCTAGCCCTTAAGGCAAAACACCTGGCCTACCCCTTAAGGCAAAACACCTGACTTAGGGGAAAGAGATAGGGTTTGGGGTAATTGAAACCTAGCCCGAGGTTATTGCTAACGTGGCTGGAGCTTACTACAAAATGGCTGTAAAGCACAACAAGTTTCCCACAGGTTCTGGAGGAGGCCACACGCAAATGAAAAGAGAGACTAGAAAAGTATTAATTTAGGAATATTGGGGGGCCAGCTGGGAGACTTCCTGTAGTGGAAAGACTACTGCCTGCCTTTGGCCTTGCCATCCCTTTTATTCAGGTTTGGGATACAGCCTTTGTCCTGAAGCAGGCAATTCCAGTATCAGGTAGATTATTTTATCAGTAAGGATTTACATCAGCGGTTCTCAACCTGTGGGTCTTGACCCCTTTGGGAGTCAAACAACACTTTCACAGGGTCACCTAAGACCATTGGAAAACACAGATATGATTCATAACAGTTGCGAAATTACAGTTATGAAGTAGCAACAAAAATAATTTTATGGTTGGGGGTCACCACAACATGAGGAACTGTATTAAAGGGTCGCGCCATTAGAAAGGTTGAGAACCACTGATTTACATGATTCTTTGGTGGGGAAGTTGCTTCAGCTACCGCTGTCTCCATTAGATAGGGGGTGCTGGACTCTGATCTTTCAGAGCTTCCAGGTTGACCAGCCTTCAGGGTTCTTTGTCCACACTTTCTATTAGTGAGACAATTATTGGTTTCCAGCATTCTCAAAAAAAAAAACACAAAAAACACCTGGAATGAAAGGAAGACTTTAGAAGAAAGCAGCTCAGAGTAGACTATATCTCACCTAGGGCTCAAGGTTCAGGTATGAGGAGACAACTAGACAGATGGAGACAGACCCCAGTGACGTGGAGAGCTTCAAGTTAGAAATTCATATCAACCCAGGAGTCTCCAAGTGTTCTTTAAAGTGCCTAACTAGATCATGTGCCAGGCCCAGAGGATCCATGGCCAGACCACTTAGTACTGGAAAATTCACACGTTTCAGCCCCTACACCCATTTATTGTCTTCCACCGGTCCCACTCCACCCATATTCAAACCAAAGAAGCTCTTTGGGAAGGAGAAGGAGACAAATAGAGGGGAGAAGCTCTCTGACCTTTGTACCTCAGAAGGATAGTCTTTGGAAAGCCTACACTAGAGGAGTGAAGCCATAAATTAAAAAGCCCGCCCTAACTGGTTTGGCTCACTGGATAGAGCGTCGGCCTGCAGACTGAAGGGTCCCAGGTTAGATTCCTGTCAATGGCATGTACTTTGGTTGCAGGCACATCCCCAGTGGGGGGGGGGGGG
>PVJN01005481.1:0-81644 GCA_004026805.1 Lasiurus borealis | reverse complement strand
GACTTTTTTGAATGCTTACTACGTGCCAGGCCCAGTTCTGTGCTGCTCATTGATTAACTCTTCTAATCCTGTGACAATCCTATTAGGGTAGATACTGTTATTATATTCACTTTAGAGAGGAAGAAACCGAGACACAGGTTGACCCTGGTGGTCTCATACGAGAGTTGATACTCTTAATAGACTATATTGCCTTTAATAGATATAATCATACCACACTGTATAGAGGGGGAAACTGATGAGCCCAAGCTCACACCACAGATAAATTGCACAGCCAGTATTTACCAATCTTATCACAGAATCCAGACTATCTTCACTTTATCATGTTGATTGTTGATAAAGGTTGGGATGAACTGGAATATGCAATAACCAGTAACAGTACTGCTTATAGTGAACTGTTAATTCAAGAATATGTGATTGGAAGATCTCTTCAAAAGATTATGCAGTTGATCTCTGAGCAGATGAAAATGGTGAACATCTTCTAGGGATATCGCCCACTGATTTCAAGAGTCACCCACTTAGTAGGTCTAGTGGTGAATGTGTGAATGAGTTACTACCAAGGCAGAAAATGAAAGCCAGCATTCCAGATATCTGTTGCTCTGTAACAGACTACCCGAACCTTCAGTGACTTAAAACAACTACTCTTGTAGATCTCTCATGATGCTGTGGATCAGAAATTCAGGACAGGCTCATCTAGGCAATTCTCTTGCTCCCGGTGGTGACGAGTCTGGTCACTCGATAGTGTTCAGTGAGTGGTTGGCCTGGCCTGGAGTGTCCAAGACAACCTCACCCACATGCCTGCCGCCTTCACAGGATGGTTCAGCCTCCTCTCCCTCACTGGTGTCTCAGCAACTCTCTGTGTGGTCTTTCCTTCAGGGTAGTCAGACTTACTCAGAATGGCAGCTCAGGCCTCCAAGAGTCTGGGTGGGAGGTGGCATCCTGTTAAAGGCCACGGTCACCACCATTCAGTATTGGGCAAAGAAGTCACTGGTTAGCCCAGATTCATGGGGACAGGAAATACTTTCCCACTTGATGGAAGGTTTGTCAAGGATTGGGACTCGTCCTTAATCTGTTATAGGCAGCATTCAGTTTGTTTGTTTGTTTTTTTACTGGTGTTGACTCTTCTCTGTTCATTCATTTAGGTCCATTGTTTGTGCCATAGACACCATTTATTATGTCTGGCATTGGCCGGTAAAGGAGCTAGAACAGTGGTTCTCAACCTGTGGGTCGCGACCCCTTTGGGGGGGTTGAATGACCCTTTTACAAGGGTCGCCTAAGACCATCGGAAAATGCAGATATTTACATCATGATGCATAATAGTAGCAAAATTTCATAGTTGGGGGTCACCACCACATGAGGAACTGTATGCAAGGGTCACGGCCTGAGGAAGGTTGAGAACCACTGAGCTAGAAGGAAAAGGAGACACATACCTGCAACATTTCATTATTTATCTTACAGCAAAATGTCCGAGTTTTATTTATCTTACAGCAAAATGTCCATTTTTTCTTTTGTTCCAACTTGTGAGCCTTTGCCTGGTTCTTTGTTTTGTACATGCTGGGACAGAAAGACTCCTGAGGGAGTCGAGAGCTTTTTGTTACAGAACTTGGGATACCAGCTATATTTTAAGTTTACAAGTGAAAACTCTGGTGGCATGGGAAATTTATATGGCTATTAAATCTCTTTCAACAGGAGTTTCTGTTGCGTGGCTAGAGGATCATATTCTTGAAATAATTGGAAGTTTTGCCTGTGTATCCTAATCCCATTGTCACTGCCACCCACCGGCTCTGGCCCAGTTTTGTGCTAGATGAGTAGGTTCGTCCCACTTTTATTACCTTTCATACAGGAAAATCTATTGCCCAATTTTACATTTTGTTAATCCTTTAAAGTTACCAGTTGCTGCCAACCTCTCTTATCTGAAATAACAGGTCACTGAAGTTTTGTCAGATTTAGGATGCTTTAACTCCTGCTGGCTAATAGTAATTAGACCCTAACTGCCATCACAAGAAATAAAGAGGAAGAATGAATTCTTCAACAAAACAATCATTCTCAAGTCAAGACACTTTCTAAGAGAAGAAAGGTTTGGGATTATCTATCCCTTTCTTGTGCAGTGGATCCCTGAAGCATTAGCTTGTGAGGGGTTCTAGTTGGTCACCCCAATTATCATACAGTAAAGGGATCTCTGTCCTTATGTCAGTCCTCAAAAATTGCAAATACAAGAGTAAAAGGAACACACAGGGCTGAAGACTTAGTTTAGGTCCCTACAGAATGCTTGGAAGGGAAAGAGAAGACTTTGGATAGGCTGGGATAGGATGCTTGGAGGCATTGAGGCATCAAGATTAATTTGACTTTATCATGCAAAGATTGGGGCAGGTTTTAATGAAGAAAAAAAATAAGCCTTAACATATTTTTTGATCCACATATTCACTCAAAGTCTGCTCTTTGTGATAGAGAAAGCTTTTGAAAAGATTTCCAAGGAATGAAAACTCATGGTAATCTATGGAGCTGTCTCTCGGTCTGGATTTTTCTAGCTCTCCGGGCCCTTCTGTAGGCTCTCGGTAACTTAAATTTGAAATCATCTGATGGTTAGATGAAACTCGGTATTGTGGTTTTGAGTTGCAAAAGAGAACAGAGAAGAAAGAGAATTTATAAATTGACAAAATATTTGTTCTTTTTTTTCAGCATCACAAGTCTAGACCATTTCAAGCCAATCACAACAACCCGAGTGAGTAGAAATTCCTTAAGGGTTTAGATTTCTGCTGGTAGCTGCATCTTAAAGCAGATATTTATGTCATGAGAAGGCGACCTTCTGAGTTTCCCATAAGGTAACAGAGTCCTAACTCTAGTGGTTCTTTAAGAACCCCTGCAAAAAACAGAATTACAACAGGGAACAGAGCTTAAGATGTGTTTCCTCTGAAAGCCATGATGCTGAAACAGGGGGCGCTGAGTGTGACTGAAATCACCTCTAGAATGGCTGTCAGTCAGCAGAGATTTTAGAATTTTTATGGTATTTGTAATATTTTTACAAAAAAATGATTTTAAATCATGTAACTTGAAGTTTTAAAAAGTGAGCCTGTTTTCTTTTTGGAAAACTGGCCCAATAAAAATAACACTAATATAATTCACTTGTATATGCATGTGCATTGAACACAGAGTGGTATACTGAAGAGAGTTCATGCAAATAACTTGTGGGAAGTTTGGCTATTTTCTTAATATCTGTTTTCCATAAATGTATGTTTATAAATATTTACTCGTCAGCTATGACCTTGGTAGCATTAGAAGCCTTTTGTTAGTTGTATCATTGATTCTAAAAATCTTTCTTGGCACAGTAGGCTATGAGAGCTTTTTGTTGCTTTGTTTGTATTTTGGCTAAGAAAATGATTTCTCGCACTTTCTATTTATAAAGATGTTATAACACATTGCACCCATTTAATGCAGCTATTCTTCAGATATAAAGATGTAGGTGCTAAAGTGAAATGTATGTTTAAAAGCCTGGCTAAAGGAGGGACCTCAAAGTAACCGATTTGGCTTGCATCTACCTGAGAAGAGCTGGGGTACAGTATAAAATGGAGACTGAAAGCAGCTGTTAGGAGAGGCGTGCTGCTGCTGCAAGTTGCAATATTGTTGTGAGTGGCCAGCTCCATGTATGTGATTTCATGTATGTATGTGAGAAAAAGGTGTCTGATGAAGGCAGATGAGTCGATGTACACTACCTCCCATTAAAGACTGAGCATATTCCAAGGTTGCCTCGCAACCCCTTCGGCAGGAGGCTGGGTTCCTCAGCCACTGTCCCCCCCCATTCTCTCTTATACTCACTTCAGCTCCTCTACCTCTGAGCACTTGGCTGAAGAAAGAGTGTAGCTTTCTGTAGCAAGCAAAGGAAGGCCAGACCCAAAATAGAGAGGCTGCCGGATCCTGGATCCCGTCCTCCTTGTCAAGTTAGATGTTCATGCTTGTCTTGTTGCCCACATCCAAGTGTCAGAACACGGGATAATGCTTTTATCCGCTGGCTTCTATTTGGCAAGAGTAGTCAGTGGAAGTGGAGCCTCTCTGTTGTTTTCAAAGATGCCCCCGACTCCTTTTAATGATGTGAAAATGTGTTTGAATCCTGCGTTGTTGTTGTTGTTTTGCAGTCCGTTTTGAGAGAATTGGAATAAAAACCATATTTTCCCGGTAATGAACCTTCTGCCAATATCTTGACATGGAGGTGAAGATTACATGGCTTTTTGGATGGCCTGTTTTGCTCTTCTGTCACTCCTGTTTTTAATGCCGATACTGTTATAATAGTCATGATGGCTTCATTTGAAGGTTGTGTCAGAAAAATGTAGTTTTAGTAGTAAAATACCACTAAGGCAGGCCACCTAATCTTGAAGTACAGCTGTTTGGGGCACTGGTACACTGAGCCACATCAGGTCACCTCCCCTTGGAACATCTGTTACAGCTGGGGAAGGACCACTGGCCCTTTAACAGGTACCCTGGAATGCTCCCGCCTTTTCTTTCTAATGCACTTGGCTGGTCCTAATGTCTAATTAGGAGTGAAGATGAGAGAGAGTTATCCATTTTCGTATTTTTAGAAGTTGGATTCTTTGTTTTAGGTACCAGCTAATAAATAATAATTTACCCAGTAACCACGTAGGACAAATGATGATACCAACAGTGTGAAATTTCAAATAATTAGAAAAGCATTACTCATAGGTGACAGCTGATACAGCGTAACCTCTGCCTGAATACAGTATGAATCCTGTAGGAGATGAGGCAGTAAAATCAATGTGAATCTACTCACCACAGCTATTTTTTGTATAACTGTAAAGTCATTGTCAGTGTATACGCCAGGCTGATATCCTGGACTCAGGAATTAACTCCTGCTTAGGAAAATTCTCACCTTCGGCTTGTCTTCTTTTTGGGCCCAGATTCTGTCCTAGGCCAGTCCCCAGCTGTTTTGCTATACCACATGCTTAAGGTACAGTCTTACCTAAAGTCAATAATTTACTGTTGATGGTGCAGCCAGTACAGCTAAAATGATTTCCTTAAAAACAGAACAGATGCAACAGTGAGAAACACCTAGATCATTCCTTTGAGGGATGTTAAATCTGTGAATTGGGAGGAAGCTTGGAGTCTTCCGCTTCTTCCCTGTGACTTGGGTGAACACTGGCCTTACTGCTTTCTAGTTCAGAGCCAGTTGACCTTGGCTCATAGACCTCCCTCATCAGATATCTGTATTGATACCCAGGGCATGGCCCTGAGTTTAAAGTTTATGGGAGATGGGCCAAAACTCAGGCTTTACAATAGATCGTCCTTTTGTCCTCAGAGTCATTCTGGAGAGAGATGCTGCCATCCATTCCATTCCTCTTTGTACCAGATACAAAGTCTGCATAAGTAAACAAAGCATATTTTCAAAGTCTGGTCTCTAGAACCCACTTTCTTTTACATGGCTTTTTGGATGGAAGGTGATTTGAGAGGAGGTTTCTCAGTTCTGCTACCTAAAATAGAACCCTAGAACTTATTAAAAGAGCCAAGCCACGCCTCCTAGGGGACCTCTTTGTAAAATTACTGAGAAGCATTGTTAGAGTCAGTGGAGAGAAAAGGCTCCTTTCTGGGGTGATGCATTCGGTTGTCTCTTAGCTGTCTTCTCTGTAGGATTTCTATGTGACTTTCATTTTTCCTTCTTTGTGAATGACATGCACTAGCTAAGGCTTAAATGTTTCTGAATTTTATAAGAAATGTGAAATAATCATTTTAGCATCTTTGTTCCAGGATGTCAAAGACCTAATCCAGTAATTCCCAAATGAGGTTTCATCTTTCCTTCTTTCCACCCCAGGTAGTAAAGAGATACCTGCCCATGGCAACCTCACATGTGGTAATGGAAGGGGAGAACTGTTTGATTTCCCATAAAAAGTGAGAGCCACTGTTCAATCAAGGAGCTACCCAGTGATTTCTAATTCATGAAAGAAATTTGTGTTTCAGAGCAGGTTCAACATAATGGACTCTCTCCTGAGAGAATTCTGGGCAGCATAGAAATTCGTTCATATATTGTCTACAAATAACTGATCATTTAAATTTTGAATACAGTGGTACCTCGAGATATGAGTTTAATTTGTTCCATAACCTTGAGGCGTGGGAAACTAACTATGAGACGCTCGAGTCTCGGTAAACTGGTGGGTCGTGTGCAGCCGGCCGATCCTCGAGATTACTCGTATCTCAACTGTTACTCGTATTTCAAAGCAAAAATTGCTCGCTCAACGGCTTGTATCTCAAAAATCTCGTATATTAGGGCACTCGTATCTCGAGGTACCACTGTAGTTGGTGCATAGGAAAAGAAAAAGTGTGTCAAAAAGGAAAGACTGGTTAGTGCAGAGGACTGAATTAGCATCAGGCTATGAAGTTTCATTACAGTAACATTAAGGCCTGGCTATTTGTTTAGCATGCAAATGATGCAATGTCACTGAGAAAAAATGCCTCCTATGCCTTAGAAAACGTGTGAAGGCTTCCTGATACTGGGTGGAATTGGAAAGCGGCAGCCTTTGGGGCTTGTATGCATCGGGAGAGTGACCCATGGGGTTCTCCTGCTGAAGAGCATGGTGGAGTACTGTGAAACGCTGAGTTTATGCAAATCATGCCGCACTGGATTTTAAGATTGGGAATGGGGAGAGTGGAAGAGGATGGGGAAGTGATAGTAAAAAAAATATATATATATGAACTTGTGCTATATTTTAAGCAAAAAAAAACCAAAACATTCCCTATCAGGACTGTGAAGTTCTGTCAAGTTCTTCTCCCTTCCTGGGTCAGCTTGCTGATTCCTTTGAAACCTCTAAGAAGTCCTTTTGGACGCAGCTAACCAGAGGCTAATCTGACCACAGTTTCATCACCTGCCCCATCCCCCTCCTCTCAACAAAAGACATTCCCAAACTCTAGGCAGAAGCACTGTGTTCTGCCCCAGCCACTCACTTTTCATCTGCTGTGGTCTGTGTTCCCGGGTTGAGCCCGTTGCATTTTTTTTGTTATCTCATGGCAGATCTTAAAGGGCACTGCCAGTTCAGTCAGGAACCAAGGGCTTCTCTTTTCAGAAATCTGAAAATCAGAACCCAGTTTGGGGCCGTTCAGCATATGTGAGGAAAGGGAAATGTACATGGGAAGAGAAGGAGAGAAGACTGAGGGTTCAGACAGAAGAGTAAGGTAGCCAAAACTCGGTTTCTGTCAGATGGACGTGGTCTGAAAGAAATCTGTTCTCTATGGTGCTTATCTGGTGGGTGACACTGTCCCCACCCACTGTCCCTGGCATTGTGCCTTCCCACTGGTCACTGTGAAAAGCAGATCACACTGGACTCAGAGGCCAGACTCCAGGACAATTCCCCCTCATTTTGAGCCCATCACTTCTGCGTACAGCTAATGATGTAGCACTTAGTTCTCTTTGGAAAACTCTTGGGATTGTCCCCCAAGAAACAGTAAAGGGTTTAAAGGAAAATAGTCAGTGGTAGCTATCAAATAAGGCGATTACAGGGAAATTTCACTTCCCCTCTGCTGATAACTGATAATTGATAGCAAGCACCTACAATGCCCCCTCCGCCTGAGTTTTTAAAGGCTACCATAATATTTGTAAGCAACAAACTTACCTAACATTTTTTCACAACTTGCTAATCAAGGATTCATATTAAAACAGACAATCAGTTTCTAAAATGCTATTATCCCTGAATGGGAATGATGTTTTTAACTATGAGAACCTACCAGTCTGTTTTTTCCCTTTGAAAAAACTAACCCTCGTGGTTTGTGTCTTTCATCTGCAGCGATTGCTCCAGGTCGCTTAAAGATGCCATAGACAAGTCAGTGAGCAGGCTGGTGCCCTTGCACTTCAGAGGGTGCCAGGCTGGTTTGCGCATCTTATTTCCTTAGAGAGTATTGATTTTTACTATGACCTTAATTATAAATACCTATATATAGGAATAGGATTTCCTCTCACCCCACCCTCTTTTAATCATTATCACTTAAGTGTAAACCACACCCCCACACACCCCTTTTTACTGAAAAAAAAAAAATGCACTTTAATTCCTAAGGAGAGTGGCTGTTTCCAGCCCTAAAGCCAGATTACTTTCAGGAGGAGAGTTGAGGAGGGAGAACTCTTTTGCCAGACCCTGTGAAATTAACCAAATTCCTTAAGGTAAACAAACAAATAATAACATCCATTTTCAAGCTGCCCCCACCCCCCAGCCAAAGGGAAAATGAAACAACCAAAATGAAAAAGTTCCAAATGCCTATTCTGATTTTAGAAGTTTCACTGGGGAAAGTACTCAATATTAAGTTATTTTCTCAGCTTCCAAACTATCAGAAAATTCTGGGTTGTTCTGTGGGAGGCTGAGATTTTTTTTTCATTAGAAAGTCAAGTGAAAATGCAAAGGCTGTAAGATACGAGTCTGACTTGTGTCATTTCTAAGGTGTTCTTATGACACAATTTGACAGGTGTGCTCAGTCTCTCCTCCTGTAGGTTCTGTCCTTCCCCTGATGATAAGCCAATCTTTCTCGGTGGGGTTGCATGCCTCCTAGAGCCCAGGAGCCCTGTTGTGTCGGGGAGGGGGGAGGGCAGGAGGGTGGGCGGAGACTGGGGTTGTGGGCGGGAGATTCTGAGAAAGAGTGAAGAGATGGGTTTATATGAACATATTTAAAGCAGCTTAGCAAAAGCTTTCTCGTTGGACAGCTTTAAGAACAATGTGAATGAAATCTTAGCAATTTGGTTAGTAATCTGAAAAGTCTATTAATGTATACTTGAAAATCTGTATAAAAATACATTTTCCTCTTTATTTTAACACTGTGTAAAAGAACATTATGCATGTGAGTGGTTTGAGAATTAAATGGTTTAATACTCCGATCTGAGTCTCTGTTTTTCTGTACATAGAGATCAACGCGTTTTAAATTGGGGGATTTTTTTTTTTGTAAGGTGGGAATACCGAGGTATCAAGCCCCCCTGCCCTTCCCAGATGCCTACCATCTTTCAGGATGATGCAATCACACATCCTTCACTCTCTTTACCCAGATGTGTTCAGTGGTAGCAAGTAAAATCATCATTTTATCAACTGACCAATAGCACGTCTAGCAGTTTCTCCCTCCCTTGTCTTCATTTCAGGTGGCAATGTCCATTCATACTGGCGAGAAGGGAGTAATTGTATTTATTTTTACCTCTGTTCACAAACCAAATAGGAGGAGGTGCAGCAAGGAATAAGAACCCCCTAGTCCACACAAGGGTTAGCTACTCTGCCCATGAAGATGATAGTGTTCAGAGCAACTTCCCTTATAAGAACCAGGAAGGGCCTGTTGGCCTTGAAGATCACCCTGTTGGGGTTCAGCGAACGGCCGGCAATCACGATGGCGGTACTAGCTGCTGCTTCACTGCCTTCCTCGTTCACCTGCAGGTCAAACAGGAAACAAACTGCTACGTTAGCTGCTCTGCAGTTCCTTGGACGCAGGGACATCACACACAGACACAGCCATTCCTCCAAGCGCTATCTGCAAAAAGTGCCTTTGGGTGAGCTGGGGTTCTATCTGGAACCCTACTGTTCCTCATTCTTCCACCCAGTGAATAGTGATGTAGACATTTGGATGTATCCAAGCCTTTGGCCGGGTCCTCAGATAATTGCTGAACCAGAAATCTGGCGACAAGGTTATCACATTCCTGGCTGGCACGTGGTACATAGTATTTCAAAGGGATTATGTTGTACTTGATGCTTAAAGAGATTCTGACTCGAGATCAGAGCTCTACCGTTGAAATAGATTCACTCTTGGAGCATCAGGCTCCCAGATATAAGTACCCCAAGCAACCGCTCAGGACCTAGGGCCTCTGAAAAGAGGAGGACCCTCTGGCTGGAGGAGATGAGTTTTCTTAGAGGAGATGAATAGATTGAAACAACAGTATTTGAATTTACTGATAAGCAGAAGCGCTACCAGTCTAGAGGGAGATGCCTTTGGAAAATGGTACTTGGGGACCCAAAATATCACTAAAACTGTCTGTGCCTCTTCATGGTAATTCTCTGCTGGCTCTTTTCCCTTGATGTGTGTGTCCCTGTTTCACCCGCTTCAGGAGAGACACAGGAAGGGAGGTTGGAACAATTAGACCCCAGGGCTTCAGGGCAGGGCTGTGTTGTAGCTGGTCTCCCAAGGAGGGGGCAGTTCAAGCATCTGCTAGCTCTACTAGCACAGCCAGTGAAACGAGAATTCCACAGTTACAATCACAGGAGATACTGATGAATGAATAATAAAACAGCATGGGAATAAAAAAGCATGAGAGAGCGCAAAGGGAGGTGTACTCACCTCAAGAAATGCCTTATGGAATGCGTCTGAGACGAAGAGGTCGTCCCGGCCCCCAGTAACAATACCTACAAAGAAGACGAGAGAAGGCTCTGTGACGTGGGAGGAAGAAATCCAGATTCGTTAAGAAGCCCTTTGGGGCTTTTTTGGAAAATAGGAAGACATTCTGGACCCTCACCTAATGACACCATCAAAATACCATGTGTGGTAACGTACGAACATACACAGGGCTTCTCAGCCTGGCTCTGTGAATTGAGTCTCATACTTCAGTCCTTGGTGGGATCAGGGGTGGGGGTGGGGGAGCGGAGGGGGTCACAGGGGCAGGGGCTCTGTTCTTAAAGAAAAACTCTATCTTGTAGGAATGTCTCTCTAGTCTGGCCACATTTTTAAGAGAGGGATTGGTTTTCAGACCTATTTAACGATAGCCCATTAAAGGTCAATCCAGTTACCTAACATTGTAAGCTGAAAGGTTTGGCTTGTCCAAGTGACCTTGAAGGAAACACATGAGCCCTTTGGAATAGCAGGTGAGGGGCTACCAGATGTCAGCTACCCCCATGTTGTGGGACTCAGACGTCCATCCCCAGCTCTTCATCAGATCTGTCTCTGCTCTGAATCTGATGTCTTTTCAAGTTCTTCTCTACCTGGTCTCCGCTCCTCTATCAGTGACAGACTAAAAGGGTTCCCGTGCCAGCTGGGCCCGAGGAAAACCAAGAACTACCTGCCCCTTTTCCAGAAGAGAAAGCTGAGGCCTGGAGAAGGAAAGGGGATTCCCCGAGTTCATAGTAGAAGTGCCCCCATCTGTGGCCCTTTTCTACTCTCCCTCCCATTCTTCCATCTTGGGTCAGGCCCCCTCGGGGGCAGAGGAAGGCGTAACATCTTTTCTCTCACTCACCGGGGAGCTTGGATTTCTCCGGGCTGAACAGGTCCACCAGGCCCATGTCCTGCAGCTTCTCCTTCAGGCTGAAGCTGTCCTCGATGCGGAAGCGCGGCATGTGGACCACCAGCATGGTCTCCGCCAGCTCGTCCAGCCACTCCTGCAGCACCTCCGGGGTGAGCTCCTGCTCCACCTTGGCCAGGCTCTTCTCAAGCTTGGGCAGGATGAGCACCATGGTGATGTCATCACCCTTGAAGGGCAACTCGAGCACCTGGGTGCCTTCTGCCACACGCCGGTAGCGGAACTTGCCCTCCTGGTACATCATGGACGCCGGGCACGACTGCCCATCGGCCTTGTGGAAAGGTTCTGACCTCGTGTTCTCGGGGCTGAACTTCGACTTCCATAGGCCCTGGAAGAAGATGCCAGAAGGAAGAATCACAAAGCAAGAAGACCAGGAGGATCCTGACCTGGGCATATGCACCTTCTGTTTTGTTTACTTGTACGTATAATTACTAGGAAAAATGACTAGAGAGGTCTGCGTGAAAAGATGAATGGTGACTGGTATGTCAGAGTGTTTTCTTTCTGTGAACACTTAATACCTCTGGTGCTTCATGAACCTCCAAGAGGACAACATAACACCATTTCTGTGTATTTCTCAGATTTTTATCAGTAATTGTCTATTTGCCTTTATAATAAGAAAAGTAAAAATTAAAACAAAGAAAAACCTACTGGCCTCTTCACAAGTCTCTCCTTGAGTTTAAATCGAATTGCTTTTTGCTTTCTTTCTCCCACCAGCCTCTTCTCCAAGGCCATCATCCAAAATGCTGGACTCTGCCGGGTGAATACAGGCCACACACACACACACACACACACACACACACACACACACACACTAACCCCAGAGGGTTATCCAGCAGCCCCGCCAGGCAGAGGGTGCATCCTGGCCAAGTTCTTAGTCAAAGGGAGGAGATACAAGACACTCCTTTGAAGTATAATGACCATCCCTGTTATCTTCTGGTTCTTTAATTTAGGGACAAGTCATTTAACTTAACTCTGAGCAGTGGGCCTTCTGTAGCATTTGGAGCTGGTAATCACTAGTATTTGTGGGGCATTCATTGTGTGAACGCTACAAATCCTAGTGAAGGGCATTACTCCAAGCATTTCTCATGCATCAACTTAGTCCCCTCAGTAATGCAGTGATGGCATACCATTACCAGTTTTTACAGATGCAGAAATTGGGACAGAGAAAGGTCGCAGGTAGTGAGACCAAGTTCATGCAGACAAGATCAGAAAATCTGGTTTTATACTAAGTAAACTGATCAGTCCAAGGTCACATTTGGAATGTTAGGAGGATCGGGAGGGCTAATTAATGGCAAAGTGTTCCCTAAATAGTCAAGGGCAATAGACCTTATGGAAATGCAACCTGCTCCACTCTTGGAGAGAAGGAAACCCCAGGCCAAGGAGTGGTTGGCCACAGCTGTTGACTGGCTAAACCCCTGGGCTAAACGCCTGTGGAGGAAGGGAAATGCATATGGAGCACGACCCAGGATGGGCAAATGTACCACAATTCTACCCACCTTCAAAGGGTGACCATCCTGAATGTCAGGAAATTGTTTATTCCCGCCACCCAAACCCCATCCTTCTCCCCAAACGTAATTAATTTGTAACAATCTTCAGAACTTTTGACTCTGAGAAAGAGAAGGCCATCTGCACAATCAAATCACAGGGCCTCTGCAAGTCAGAGGTCAGTTTACCAAGGTCATTTACCTTGAAGTAAATGGTGTTAACCAGCACCAGGACAGTGAGCTCATTAATAGCATCCTGAGGAATGACGTCAGTGATACGTCCTTCGGTCTTATTGGATATCCATTGGTTGATGGTCACTCTGGATGGCTCTGGATTTTCCTAAGGACAACAGCAAACAAACCTACCCATCTGTGCTATTCAACCATCTTCTCCATTTCCCCATGCAGCCTTTTATTGTATCCTTCATCCCTCTGTCCTTTCCCACCATGTGGCTAGGCCATCACTCTAACCCAGATTGGGGAAACTTCTAGTACAGTGCCATGAACTCACAAGAGTTCAGGTTTCCAAAACACGTTCTGTGAGAAGCTAATGAGTGATGAGGGAGGAGGGGGCGGGGCAGGAGGGATGTTCCTGTGGTCAAAAGTGCCTTACAAATGCTGCTTGAATTAAAGTCACTAGACTTCTTTACCGCAGAACTTCTCAGACACTTAATACCTCTGGTGCATCATAAACCTCCAAGCGGAGAACATAACATGCACCACATGCCAATTTTGACCATGGTAACTTTAAAACATTGAATTAAATAAGGTCTGTGGTAGGACTGGCATCTCCAGAATAGCTTTGGGTATATATATATATATGTGAACTTGGCAGAGGAAATGAAGAATTTATTATTTGTACTACTTTCATATATATATATATTTAAATGATTTTTTACAAAGAGGAAGGGAGAGGGATAGAGAGTTAGAAACATCAATGAGAGAGATACATCGATCAGCTGCCTCTTGTACACCTCCCACTGGGGATGTGCCCACAAACCAAGGTACGTGTCCTTAACCGGAATCGAACTTGGGACCTTTCAGTCTGCAGGCCAACGCTCTATCCACTGAGCCAAACTGGTTTCGGCTGTGCTACTTTTTTAGAGCTTCCACTACAATCCATAGACACCACTGACTTCTCGGGTTTTAAGCAAGAGTAAGTGTTCCAGGGGCTGTGACTTACAGTGCCGCTCCACCTGCCTCTAACTAGCATAGCAGTGTTAATTTGGATCCTGCTTCTCTCTCTCAATCCCGTAGTGAAGAGGAAGAACTCTAAGGTCAGGAATAACATGCGTAACTCACCTTGAAGTCCAGGGGCTGGAGCTTGGCTCCATATACCACCTCACTGATGTCCTGGTAGGTTTCATTGAAAGTAAGGGATTTGTCTCCAAAGAGGCGATTGGCTGATACCAGCTCAGAGGATTTGTTGGCTTTCCGATAGAGTCGGCAATTCAGTTTGGCAAAGAAGAAGTGGATCTGATCCGATGTCTTCTCAGAGATAGTATCAAACTTAAACACCTGTAGAAGCCAAAAGAAAATGGTGGTGGGTCTGGTGTCGCCACGGGTTGTGAGCACGGTGCTGTGGGTCCCTGACCAAGAGCCACCTCAGTTGTGAGCTCCTTCAGGTACAGCATCAATGCTCAGCTCCTGTTTTCTAAATGAACACCTGGATGAAAGAAGAATAAAAGTAGGGAGGATAAAAGGGGAAAGAAACACAGACTGGAATAGCACCTACATCCTCCAAAGGGCTCTAGACCAAGACACATAGTAAGGAGCCGGGCAGAAGGGCCCTGGATTGTACCTCCATCAGCTCCTTGAGGGTGTTGTCACAGGCTCCCAGCTTGGTCATAGCAAAAGCTGTGGAGATACTCAGAGGCGACAGGAAAATGTTGTCATTCTCATTCTTGGAGTCTGCCAGATGCTGATAGAAGGCCGTGGCAAAGCGGGAATTGGCCTTGGACAGTTCCCAGACCCGCCGGTTGGTGGCCTCGGGGATCTTCTGGTCTGAGCCCTCCTCCTCAGGGGCCTTCTTCTCTGGGGTACGGTAAATGCACATGGGATTCACAGGGATGTCCCGAGGCTTGGCTGTGCAGATGTCCTCCACAGGGCTCCAGTGGCAGGTCACACAGCCCCAGAGGCCAAGGAGCAGAAAGGAGAGAAGACACACCCTCCTGAAGGGGGACAGAAAGCTGAGTTAAGCTAGGCTGGATGACCCCCTATCCCACTGCCCATCACAGACATACCCCAGTAAAGCATAGGATGCCAAACCACCGTTGGACCTTGGACTTTGTTAAATACAAGGGCCCAGGACAAGTCCAGTCCTGGATTCCCTACAAGTGGATAGTTCATGTTGAAATTGGAATCAATCACTGAAGCAATGGATGGTTATTAGAAGTAAAGAATGCTGAGCCTCCAGTGGTGAGATGGGATGTGCACGCATGAAAAATAGGCAGGAAATGTTAATGCCCAGGGAAGAGGAGGGTAGCAGTGGTAGCCACTTACAGAGCTGTGTTGGGAATTTAACATGGATGGAAAAGGAGTAGAAGGGTTTTCACTGATACAGCAGAGAGACTTCATTAACATACGAGGAATAAGAAGGAATGAATGGGAAAGGGCACTCTATGTGCTAAAGACTCCCACAATACCAGCCCCATTGTGTGCTAGATAACCCCACTTGGATGCCCTGCAAATTTCTTTTTTAAAAAAATATATTTTATTGATATTTTTACAGAGAGGAAGGGAGAGAGATAGAGAGTTAGAAACATCAATGAGAGAGAGACATCCATCAGCTGCCTCCTGCACGCCCCTCACTGGGGATATGTCCGCAACCAAGGTACATACTCTTGACCAGAATCAAACCTGGGACTTTTCGGTCTGCAGGCTGATGCTCTATCCATTGAGCCAAACCGGTTTTGGCTTTTTTTTTTTAATGTATTTTATTGATTTTTTACAGGGAGGAAGGGAGAGGGATAGAAAGTTAGAAATATCCTTGCCCTTGACTGGAATCGAACCTGGAACCTTTCAGTCCCCAGGCTGACACTCTATCCACTGAGCCAAACTGGTTTTGGCATATTTCCTAATGAAATGCAACCACACCCCTGCTTCTTCTGTGTCTTCCAACTCAGCAGATGGGACCCTCACACACCCTGTGGTCCAATCCCAAAACCTGGGGGTCACCCTGATTCCTCCTTCCCATTCTCCTCATTTAGTTAGATCTAGATTTGATTAATTCTTCTCCTTGCTCTCTCATTACTTTAGTTCAGGCCTCATAATTGTCTGTTGCCTGGGAATCTTAATAGCTTTCAACATGGGTGCACTAAAGGTAAATGAGACTAATCCTATATAACAAAAGGCTAATATGCAAATTGTCCCCTTGACCAAGAGCTTGACCAGGGAGCAAGCCAACCTGACAACCACCCCTGGCCCCTCCCACCAGCTGCACCCATCCCCAATCACCTCCCCACCCAAACCGGGGGCGGGGCTGACCAGCCAACTTCCAGTAGGACCCCCTTCCCCCCAGACCAGCACAGCCCAATCATCCTGGACCCTTCCTGTGCACCATTTCATGCACTGGGCCTCTAGGCTTTTTGTTTGTTTTTAATGAGATCACAAGATTGGCAAATTAGAATTGGGACATCCAAGTCAGCAAACCCAGAGATGAACTCTCTTGTGTTTTATAGACAAGACTGGCTGGAGTGGGGCTTCCTCTGGCAGGCTTGAGTCCCTGGGTCTGGAAAAGAAAGTCTCTATGTGGTACCAGGTCTTCTAAGAAAAGCCCGCTGGCAGGGCAGGAAAGATGTGTTGGGGAGGTCTACTGGGCAAGTGGGAGGCTGGCAGGAAGCTGGGGGCCGCTGAGGGGAACTTGCTTGTGTGTGATCTGAAGCCAACTCCGTAGCTGTTTGCAGAACAGGGACCCAGAATGGGAGGGGAGTGGAGGCACTGAGGGAAGGATGGGAGTCGGGGGGTGGAGGGGGAGGGGAAGCAGAGGGAGTGGGGGAAGCAGAGATAGAATCTTGCCATTCATCTTCCATCTTGTTGCTTCTGTTCCCCAAGATCAGGGAGGGAAGGTGTGCGGTGTGGAGGGAGGAGAGAATAGGACTGCAGCCCTTTTATCAAAGGTCACCGAAATCTCAGAGAGGGGCACCCAAACAGAAGGAAGAACCAAAAGGGAGTTAGGAGATCCTCACAGATGAAACTCGCAGGATTTTAGAGGCCCGGCGGGCCCGGAGTTCCCCTCGGAGGGACTCAGGACCGGCCGTGAGGGCTGGGACTGGTGCAGCGCCTTCAAGGGAAAGAAGAGGTCCCTTGGCTTCCTGGGCTAAGAACCCAAGGTGTGGCTTAGGGAAAGGCCTTACCCCAAGAGGGGCGGAGGGAGGGCGCTTGGAATGACGTCCTGCAAACAAGTTGTCTTTGATTGCAACCACCTGGGAGAAGGCCTGGTCTTCTCAAAGGTGTGGAGATCATCCTCCAGAGTCCTTCCGAGCTCAGGAGCCCGGGAGAGCCTGCGAAGGCCAAGCTTGCCCCTCTTACCTTCTTCCAGAGGCCGCAGTTCCTATCCCACCGGGAAACATGGTCGCTAATCTTCCACCGGCTGGGCAGGTGGAGGAAGTGTGGCCGAGGCAATCCCTCTGAAAACTGGCTCTTTCCTCTGAATCTGAGGTTCCAGAGGTGAGGGCGGGGGAGGGGCTGGTGAGGAGAGGAGGACTGAGGTCAGAGGCTGATGACCAGCTACCAGGGTTAAGCAAAGTGTGGGGCCCAGTGTTGTTTACTTACTAGAGAAGTTTTAAAGTTCAGTCCGGTCCAGGGAAAGCAAGGCCCAAACTCTCTCAGCCACACGCTCTCACTCACCTCTTCATCTTTACAGAACAGAAAAAGAAGGTTCGCAAATTCAAACTTGGTCCGAAAATGCCTGGCCGAGGACAACTTTACAAGGTTTTTTCCCCCAGTGAACCAAACCGGGAGTAGAAAATAGGTGATTAGCTAGTCAAGTTGAAGGTCTAGAAACGTCTAGCTTCCTACCTGCTCAGTGCAATACCCTCTTTTTCTCAGGTTTCTTTAGGGAAAGAGAAAGGGAGAGTCCATAGTATGTCATCAGGGCAGAGAGAGGAGGAATATTCTAGAAGAAGGTGCTACCTTCTGGCTTCTAAACCAACACACCCATGATCCAGACCAGGACACACCTGGTTACACCTGTGGCCTACAGATGGAACCTTCCCTTTAGCCCTGAAGTGACGGGAGGGGGACCAGAGCAGGGGCCTCGGGTGCACACAAGGACGTGCCTAAGGTAGCTGAGCCAGTTGGGAGGTACTGACCACAATCCCACAGGGGACTCAGGAGACAGAGTGTGGGCAGATAAAAACACAATGGCTGAAACACTTTAAAAGCAAACCAACGACATTACAGTTGGTGTGTATGGTCATTTTTACTTAGTTATTGAGGAAACTAAATAAATTCAAACCAACGGAGATGAAGGGTTCGTTTATATTTTTCTCTTCCCAAAGAGCCTAAAACAGTGTCCCTAGGATGCGCCGTCTGTGACTGAGGACTCCTGGAAGCTGGTACAGTCGGAGGAACTTGAGAGTTCTCTCATCATTAGACAAAAATCTGTCTGGACTGAAGCAGTATCTAATTCTTGGCTGACTTGAACCCTGGACATCTTGAGGACTCCCGCGAACAGTGTGAAGTTACCAGGAACTATCCTAACCAATTGAAAAGTCTATCATCTTACATCCTGTGAACACAAGAGTGCTACCTGTGCCAGTAGGCACTGTCCTCAGGCTGGGGCCTCCAGTAGGGGAAGACAAGGAGCAATTACATGAAGAATCAGTATATACGCCTTGGCCGGTTTGGCTCAGTGGACAGAGCGTCAGCCTGCGGACCAAAGGGTCCTGAGTTCGATTCCAGTCCAGGGCATGTACCTGGGTTGAAGGCTCCTCCCTGGCCTGGGCCCTGGTCAGGGCACGTGCAGGAGGCCAACAATCAATGTATTTCTCTCACATCGATATTTCTCTCTGTCTTTCCCTCTCTCTTCCACTCTCTCTGAAAATCAATGGAAAAATATCCTTGGGTGAGAATTAAAAAAAGAATCAGTAAATACAAAATACATACATTCCGTACTAGTCAGGTATTCAATAAAGGCCATGGAGAAAAATACAACAGAGCCCGGGGTTAGATAGTGATGGGGCCGGTGGGGAGGTTACCTTTTATAAAAGGTGGTAGCAAGAGTGCCATGGAACCCTAGAAGGGAAATTTAGCAATACCAACATTACACATGAATTTCCGCTGAGCTGGAAATCCCACTCCAGGAAACTCTCCTACAGAGCTACCTGTGTGGGTATAAATGAGATTACCAATATAACAGCAAATAGGAGACCAGTTGAATAAACCAAGGGACATCGCACACTGGAAAACTCTGCCGCTGTCACAAGGGTGAGGGTCCTCGGTGGACCGTCGGATAACTGAGTGGTACTATGTTACCTTTTATATGGCAAAGTGGGGAATGGTAGGGTGAGGGATGGACAGAAGGGGTGGGAGTAAGACGTCGCTGTGAACCTTCCTTTCTGTTTTTGAACATGTCCAAGTTCAAAAGGTCTTGATTTTGGGAGCATGAAGGAGATCTTGTATCCTACAGCGGGTTGGGGGCAGAGTTCCGGGGCAGCACCAAAGAGGAAGTGGAAGTGTCTTAACCGATGTGTAATCACTCGCTGTCTAATCTTGGAAACAAAGGAGAAAAAGAGACCGAGACGCCCAGGTCAGTGTCTGCAGGTGGAACACAGGTGTTGAGGTGTGCCTGGGCTGGCAAAAAAACGTTTAGTAGTTTAGGATATTCCATCTTTACATTAGCTTAGGTCAAGTTCTTTAAATCTTTGAATATGATAATAGGCGCCATTTTAAACACCTACTGTACATATATGTTTACATAGAAAAGAACCTAGTTATCCCCTGGCAGGGTGGCTCAGTTGGTTAGAGCATCAGTCCCCTACACTAAAAGGTTGCGGATTTGATCCCAGGTAGGGGCACATATGGGAGGCAACCAATCAATGTTTCTCTCTCACATTGATGTATCTCTCTCTCTCTCTCTCTCTCTCTCTCAAAATCAATAAAAATAGAATCCAGTTATCACAGAATGCTATAAAATAATATATAAAAAATTTTGTTGTGTCCAAGCTGGTTTGGCTCAGTGGATACAGCATCAGTCTGCGGACTGCAGGGTCCCGGGTTCGATCCCAGTCAAGGGCACATGCCTGGGTTGTGGGCTCAATCCCCAGTGAGGGGTGTACAGGAAGCAGCTGATCAGTGATTCTCTCTCATCATTGATGTTTCTATCTCTCCCTCTCCCTTCCTCTCTGAAATCAACAAGAAAATATTGAAAAAAATTTTGTTGTTGTTATATTACCTTTATTATTGAATAAAAAGTACTTTTTAATAATAAAAATATAACAAGACTCCTTTTTATTAAATTCTGGTAAGATCAAAGAAGACACTTAAAGTGAATAGGACTGAATTCTGAAGAATAACCACAGTATGTTAACAAATGTATCAAAAATATCCAAGTCCAAGGCCTATACAGATGTGCTAAGCATAGATAAAATCATGAGCAAGTCAGCCTCACCAAAATGGCTGGTACTGTCTGGAATTTTCTAACATCCCAAGTGACAGGAAAATCCCAGGACTCCTGAACGAAGCCCTGGCTTTGCCATGTAATCACTAGCTGTCTGATCTTGGTTGTGTAGCTCAGCCTCTCAGAGGGTCAGAGACTTTAAATCTCTCTGTGGGGACAGAGTAACCGCCTCCCAGGCATTTTGAAGGATTACAATGGTCTATTGTTAGCAATGGTCTATTGTTAGCAAGTTAATACAGCTACACTTCCTCCTGGGACACAGCTAAATTCTATTTCCAGCCTCCCCTAAGGTTCAGTGGGGCCACAGATTTCAGTTCTGGAAGGTGGGATGTTGTTGCAAATGTGCTAAAATTGCCCACAGCCCTCCAAGCTCAGTCTCGCACGTTCAGGCCAGATGACTTCAGGACTTTGAAGTATTTATTCATCAAGCGTGGCTGCTGAACTGCTGTCCTCCCAGGAGACCCTCATTAGAGGATGAAGTGCGCAGGAATTGGACTGTGGCTGTGGTCCTGTAGAAGTCAGCTGACACTGCCAAATACTTCAGAAATGCTATTGTGATATTTTCCATCATGAATGACTTGCTTCTGAGCGGCACACAATGTTAAAAGGGAACTGCTGTCTGACAACACAAGTGCCATTTGACCTGATTTGATTAATTAAGGTAACATTTAAGGAACATCTCTGTGTTAAGGACTGTTCTAGACACCAGGAATAGAATGGCACATTCAACAGTCGCTGCCCTCATGTAGCAAATGTTCGAGTGAGTGAAACAGATGAGCAACCAATTCACACACGTTTTCTTAGAATCCCACTTTACCATGTATCAGCATCCTTAAGTGTTTTATAGACATCATCTTTATCATCCTCTTGTCAGGAAGACACTACTAGGCCCAAATGAGAAAATCACTGCTCACCAGGCTCAAGAACGTGTCCCAACCTGCGCAGCTGAGATTCAAACCCTGCCTGCCAGTCTCACAGACCTCATGCTTTTACGGGACAGCCATGGAGACACGGTTCAGGTGATTCTTCACTGTCCCATTGTTCTCCTGGGTCCGGGTTACAGGTCACCATCTGGTTCTGCTCTGGCTAGTCTCTACCAAGGTTGCCCACATTTCCCCCAATCCCAGGGCCCAGAAAGGAACCCAGGCACTGCCACCTTTTGCTTTGGTTACCCACATTGTGTTAGAAAACAGCTGTCTTGATATGGGCACACGATGCAGTATACAAAACCTGTAACACAGAAATCCTTACCTGAAACCTATATGATCCTATTAACCAATGCCACCTCAATAAACTTAATAAGAAAACATTTATCTCCAGTGTCCATCCCAAATGAGGTTTTCACACCAGCCTTCTTACTACACAGAGTCCTCGCCTCTGTCTAGACTTTGATGACCCAAACCCACACAGTGTCATCAGTATTCTGTTAAGTATTTTAATAACTGTGCATATTTACATCAAATTCTTCATGGACCCTTGTAGCCATTTCTGGGAGTGGAGGCAGCCTTAAGGACTTTTCTCGGGTATCAGTTTTGGAAGAGGAACCTTCACTTCTATGTGGCCGGTTGTCTCTGTTCTCAGTGGAAACAAGGTTGGAAGGAGCACATAGGGCTGAGCCCTCTGCGTTGCTGTGTTTGGGGTCTGTCTGAGGAGCCAGGGAGAAGAAAGAATGTAGCATTCAACACCCCCCCCCCACTTTTTTTTTTTTTAGGATCAGTAAGAAAGTAAAAAAAAATAATAATAAATAAATCCCTCTTCCCCTTGCCCTGCCTCCAGTCTCAGTGTGAGCAGGTAAATGAGCGGGTCCTGGCCATGGCCTCACATCCAGGCTGTCCTGTTCTTTTCTTTGGACTCAGGAGGACCTTGGCAGGAACAAACAGAGGAACAGAGCTCCTGCTGGGGTTACTGAGTAACTCCCAGCTGAACTCTTCCACAGAAACTCCGCAAAACATCTGGCACCCGTCGCCTCCACCTCAGCGAGGTTTCCAGTAGACAGGCAGTTAAAACCCTAATTAAGGGGAAATAAAGTTTATCGCACTAAACCCTGCGTGGCCACCTGGGCAGCTTTCAGGGGAGCCTCTCAAAGCATGTCCCAGGAACGTGTCCCAATTCTCACAACCATTAGAAAGTGCAGTCTTGGTTTCAGGGAAACCAAATCAAAACAAATATTTATTGAACACATTCCGTGCCAATACCACCGAGTCTTCAGTGTACCAGATACTCAATAAATATTTGCGTTTGAAGAAACCCCGGTTCGGAGGAGTTCTGCTGACTTATTAACAGAAAGAGACTTTAAATTCCTCCCAAGTGCAAAGTTACCGAGCAAAGTAAAAATGCTACTGACTCAGGGGAGGAGGTGCCTCGTATGAACTGCGACACTGGGTAAGGGGATTCTAGATGTAGTTGCACGGAGTCTACGTCATTGCTTCTGCTTTAGTCCAGCAAGTTGGAGATGGTGAAGAGAAACAGGCAGGAAGCAGAGCACAGAGCAGAGCCGGTGGGAGGAATTTCTGGAGAGAGAGAGGGGGTGGGTAAGGCAGGCTACCCCAGAAGCAACAGGAAGAAACTCACAGGAAAGCCAAGCGTGTGTGTTCTCTGTGACTGGTGCCCGTTTCCTGTCTCTGCCAGGGCTGCTCTGGCCAACCTGACCAAGTCCATTTGAGGGGTGAGGCAGAAAGGAGGGTCTGGGAATGCAAGTGCGTGGGCAGCTTCCACCGCATCAGGACTCACGGCTGGGTTCAGGCCCTTTCCAAATGGCCGATATTGACCACCAGCAGATGCTACCGGGGAAAAGGATGCTAGAACTCCAGGAACCACCTCCCAGGTGGCTACAGGTCAGCTCCCCAGGGAATGGACCGGAAGAGAAAGGGGCCAGCCCGAGCTGTGAACATGGAGGAAGCTGAGCCACGCCCTAGGTCCAGGAGTTCATCGGGTCCCTAGCGTGGTATCAGGACAACAAAAGGCCCAATCAGTTAGAGGGTGACAAGGACAAGCCTACTCTGAGGAAAAACATGTTGCTATCATCACACTGAACAAAGATGCCTTTCTGTGATATTATCTAATACCCAGTAATCAACTCACACTTTCCCCATCATAAATGCTTCTGTACATTTTGTTTGTTGGAATCAGAATCCAAAGTGTTGCAATTGATTCCAGAATCTCTTAAAGTTTCTTTGAGGCTGGACTAGTTCCCTCTCTTCTTTCTCTTATTTACCATGATCTCTAAGAAAAAGTGAACCTACATTTATCCTCTAATTGCAAGGAGTGACTAATGGGTGGGGGTTTCAGGACAATTAGAAGACGTCAGTAAGAATGGAAAGATAAAAACTATCAGGAAGGTATCCAGAGCAGGTCCATGTTGCTTAACCATAAAGAAGGTCCTGAGTCAGGAGAAGCCATCAAAGGCAGGACTTGGCTGGGAGTCATGAGGTCTCATGGAACACTGACTGGCCCTAGGTTCCGAGAACATTACCTTATTCCTCGTGTGCAATCCCTGTGGAATGAATGAAGGAATCTGGACAGCAGTATACTTAAGGTTGGACTAACTCCTGTCATCTCTCTGCAAAACTGGCTACTACAAGTATGTGTTTGCTTGTGTGCATGATCTACTTCTCTATTTTTCACCTAAAAAGGAAAAAAAAAGTGTAAGAAATTAATCCCGTGGTGAGAATAAGTTGACACAGACTCATTTACAACACAGACTACAGTTTCTCCTCATTAATTTATCATTTAATATAAATGCTGACAGAAAGCAGATAAAGACCTTGTAGACACTTTCATATATTTACAGACCAAAAGGTGAATCACCTCCTTCTACTTGTTAAAATGATCCTTTTATCTGCAACTCATGGGAGCCCTAAACACTAATTAGAAGCGACATGAGGCTGAGTCAGTTTCCAAGGTAATAAAGGAAGGAAATAGTATTTTAACAAAATGTGGCATCTTTGATATAAACAACATGCACACAAATAATACTAAATTGAAAAAGATGGCCCTAATCCTCTCAAAAGCCTGCGACAAGCAGAACACACCCTTACTCGAACCCCAAGTTCAGCTGCCCCAAATACCTTCCTACTACTATGTTTTTCCACTTCACCTGATAAACAATTGGAACTCTAAACAGATTTAAAGAGAGGAAAATGGTTCATTTCAAACGGGATTATTTTCCTTATTCCAAAAGAACTTCTAGGAAATAAAGTCTTCAAATAAGACTTCAGTTTGCCAAATGCTAATGAATTATTCACATCCGTGAAATTACAATCCATTGTCCATCTGTCTTCACTTTTTCTTTTTAAGTTGGAAACACGTGGAAAAAGTAAAAATTCACAAACTTCAGCAATTTAAAAATTAGCTATGACTTTAAGGTTCAGTACTTTTATTTCTGAACAGGTTGGAGAGGCAGGCAAGAAAGAATAGGGAGCAGAAGCAAGGAAAAAAATAAGAATATAAGAATAGAAATATAAGATTTAAAAAAGTATTTAATCTAGCAATGATTTTTAACAGAAAATTAAAAATTCACTATGCAAAACTGTGATTTCATGAAATCATTCATAATCTGACTCAAATCTCATGGGCTCCTTTTATTAACCTAGATTATTTTGTCTTGTTAAATATACCTCTGCAGGGCACAATCACATACAATCAATACGATTGGTAAATTACACAAGCTCTATCCCAAGCAAGTATGCATCAGTGTTAAAAAGTTATTTTAAAAACAAAAACAAAATAAAACAAAATAAAATCCACCCAAAAAGGTGATAATGACTGCAGAATGTCTCGGGGAGACTGTATGAGCCTAAAGACCAAATTGACCATAGTCAGGGGAACAGGGCAGCTGGGGTGACAAAAGAGGAGACCACACACAGGAAGAGGAATCTCACAACTGGAAAATGTTTAAGTGGATGAAAGGTTTTGTCCATTATCTTTATCCACTTTTCCACTGTCCTTGTTTCAAAAAGTCATTGATTCATCATCAAGTAAGATAATGAGGTCTATGGGTCAATCAATAAAATGGGGGGAAAAAATCTCCTCCAATTTTCTTTCATTCCCAGAAGGTAGGAAGAGGAGAAAGGGGACAACGCAAACTTAGCCAATACACCTGTTAAAAGTAGTCCCCAGGGCTGTGTGTTAGTTGAACAGAGGATGTAAAATGATAGAAGTTAAACTGCCTTCAAATTTGAGGAATGTTTTACAGGGTGGTTCAGATATGATAGCAGTAAGTGATTTTTTTAAAATCAGGCAAAACGAAACCATCAGACAACCAATTGTTCACCCAATAGTTTGTCTCCATCCTTTTCTTGATCCTTTCACGCACCAGCTGGGGTGGATAAAGGGCTACCAGACAGTTTCCAGTTATAAGATGACTCTCTGAGTGCACAACCTGGAATGGATGCCAAAGACTTGTGAGCTCTGTTTACTTAGAGTTAAACAAAACAAAACAAACCCCAACCAACCAGAAACAGTGAGACCTCAATACAAGAAAATAACTCACCTTATGTTGTATATAATATACTAACTCCACAGGATTTTGTTTTTCTAAATACACATTTTTGGACACAATACTGTCTTGAAGTTTAAGTTCTCTCTCTTGGGTTATTGTGCCTATTTTCTTGTGAAAATCAAAGTTATTACCCTAGGGATGTTTTGCTCAGGAATAAAGTTTAGGGAAAATTCAGTGTTTGGCTAAAAGTTCAGAGGCTCTGAAAATAAGGATTCCAGTGGTAGGTAAGTCCCTGTATCACAACAGGATTTCAAAAGGTTCTTTACCCAGTTGGTTCAGTGCAGTACTGAAAATCCACCCAATTACTTCTTTCTGGTGGTGGCAGTTTTCTATTCTTAACATAACTAGTATTACTTCTCAGTTATAATACATGTGAAGTAACTTTAGCAGTCAAAAAAAAATCTTAAAAAATAAATCTTAAGTTGGTATTTACTATAATTAATAGTACCTTTTGACAAAAACAGCTTTCTTTTTCAAGTGACTCAGAAAGGTTGAATGAAGAATTAAAAATATATATATTAACTGCAACCCATCTACAACTCCCAATAAGTCATTTCAGCAGGAAAATTTAATAAAGCTGAGCTAAAACAAATAAATATAAAACTCACAGTTGCCCAAGGTAGAGAGAAATGTGGACCGGCAAAGAGGTACACAGGTAAAATGACGACAGCAGCAGTCTGCTTGCTTATCCAATCCTGAATGCTGAGTGACTGTTTTAGTTTAAGAGCTCTAATTTTTATTTAAAAGAACAGGTCAATTTTTCAGGAAGGGAACACTATAATCATGTAACACCAAATAAAAAATAAACAAAGTTGGATTCTAATAAGGTAAAAATCTAAGCAAGCACTGCAGTCAATTTCCAGGCAGGTTATTAATTTCTCCTAAAAGTAACCAGGCCTTTGCTTTTAATGAAATAAAAATCATTACAGGTGCTTTTTACAGATAGATTTTATGTATGAAACCTTTACTCAATCCTTTAAAAAGAGCAAAAAGAAAGTGGAAGAAAGATGGTAAGACCTCCACCCATCACCATTTGTATACATCAAATAGCAACCACATACTCTTTAGTGAAAAGAACCTATTTTTCTTGGCATGTGATAATCTGACATATACAGCCCACAGTTAATAATTATGTCTCACCAGACCATGACTCAACCACAGTGATAGGAGACTGTTCTTTAGGCACAAGTTAAAAAAAGCAAAACCACACAAGATGCTATCATGACAAAATAGTCTCAAAAAAGAAGGGGAGGGACCACTTATACATAATATTGTTAAAAATATTCCCTGATGAAAGAGAAACTGATGAATTTTCATTACTTTTACATTTTATAAGGCCAGCTAACTTATCAGTTAACTTTAGATAAATCTACTTACACAGTACAATCAACTCACAAATACTTAACGGTTACACAATCAAAATGGCTACTATTTTTCCCAAACCAAAACAGAGTAAAGCACAAGTCTTTGGCTCTCCTTCAAAAAAAAAAGAAAAAAACAAAAAACACCCCAGCAGGTTACCATTCTGAACCAGACCTTTGTTTGCCTACCAGTAGGGCAAATACCACATTTGTGCATCACTGAGTAATAACACCATTAGAAAAGGCAACTTCACAGAAGTTATTGGCTAAGTGAATTCATTTGAATGCTCTGTTTTGAGGCAGCAAACTGTCACTGTTGCAGATTGGGGAGGGCAGTGGGTAAATCAAGGGAATTTGCAAGATAGAAAAGGGCCCGAAAATAAAAGAGAAAAACAACTTCCAGCTTCAACTCTGAAGGACTAATGGAAGGTCTGATGAAGTTATACATTCAAGGTAGCAAATGAGAATCATACCAATTTTATATCTTTTAGAAAAAGCAAAAGAATACATGGGAACAGTGAGGCGAAGGGAAGGGAAATGGATGGGAGAAGGGACTTAGCCACATTAATGTTGTACCAGATAAATTGTGTACATTCTGAGTAGCTGAATATTTGTAGCTAGCATTAGAAATAGTGTCTTGTCATTTGAATAATGTTAGTAGAAACCTCTGCTATAACTAACTTTTGATTAGAAAAGTAACAAGAAATTGATCGTTAGCCTCTATAAAATAGCCATGACAGGGCAAGCTACTGGACTTATTTTATGACGGTGTCTATTAGTAAGGCAAAAGAGCTACATATAAGTCAAGAAACTGAATCTAGATCTCTTATTCTCAGTTCTTCTACACTTTTCCAGAGACCCCTTAAAAAAAGAGTAAGTCAAAGAAGTACTTTAATATTTCTAGCTGTAAAGTTCTGGTCTTATTTGAACAGGAGTGAACACAAGTGCTTATTATTCCCACCGTGGCCCTCTCAGAATTGTTCATGTTTATCTGAGGTGTCCAAGTCTTGATTTTGAATTCAGTGAAAGCAAGTAGTAATTTTCAGGAGAAATCAATATTTTAGTAAGTAGAAAACATAAAAACTGTATTTCCTATCTGACTGGTTTAATCTCTTGTTTTGAATGGCATATATTTTAAAAGCTAGAAAAATCATTGCCTTTCATAGATTTTGACAAAAAAAAAAAAAAAAAAAGGCAGTTCAACAGTCAAGTACTTTTGCCACTTTCCCTTACAGGCTCATATATCATAAAGTAAATCACAGAGAAAAGGAAAAAAGAACCCCAAATTTTGAGGCTTTTATCCTAACACTGCTTATGGGCACTAGGAAAGCTCTAAGAACATCCAGTAGGGAGGGCAGAATGACCTATTAAGGTATGTGGGCTACAGGCACATACATGGACAATATACTACTCCCCTGCCTTTCCATGCAACCAGCTTGCCTTGGTGTGGGACCTTAGAGAGGTACAGTGAGAATTAAGGCTACAATTTAAGAGATTTTCCTACCCCACCCCCAAATAAATATACTTTAAAAAGTGAAAAACTATTTTAAATCAATGCAAAACAGTGGTTTTATTCAGAAAAGGAATACTGTATAAGCTAATACTTGTTCCTGGCTAGTTTGGAATATCAAAATGGTGATAGCTAGAATGAGAACATTTGAAGGACACAGAATAACAGATGTTATCAGGCGTGGTAATAGATACCCCAATGGAATTTTACTTATTCTGAACTTTAACAGAATCAATATCCCTATGTTTCCTTCTAATACCAGAGTCGTTTTGAGTTCCAAATTGAACAAACTGCTTCTAAAAGTCAGGGGTTACCTAACATGTCCAAAGGAGAAGTAAGATCTGCTCAGCTGTGCCCACAGAAGATTGCAGGTCAAGCATGCTGCCTTTTATGGTTGTCTATATAGAAAAATGAAAAGTCTTGGGGCTCTGTCAGACACACAGTTTCTCTCCTTCTCCCAAAAAACAATAAACATTTAAAGAATAAATATAAGAGGGTTTTAAGCAACAACAACAAAAGCGAACGTATTAACAAAACAGGAAAATATGAATTTCAAATGAAAAAATGCCTCATCTTCATTCAGTGCTTCTACCTCCCAATCAGTCATTTTATCGCAACAGCTGCGCTCATGCGAAAAAATCCTTAAAACATACCCAATATATATACAGATATAGCTATGTATATATGTATATATATAATATATATATAAATTTTTATTTAAATAAAAAAGAAAGCTCGAATCCCAAGCCAATATGTGTATATCAAATCCTTGACCAGCCAGGTCTGTAGGGCATAATCAAATTCAATGTGAAATAGTATATAAACACGGTGCCTTGACTGGGCAAATTAAATAATCGCTACTCAAAAGAGTGTTCTGTTTGGACTCTCCTACTGGTAGGCAATGGCAGGACTGAATTACCCCCCTCCCCCCAATTTGTTTCAGTTAACATTATGATGGACACAGAGCTTAGACTGAGGTTGTTATGACCTCAGCAGGAGTTAAGGGTTAAGAAAATAAGAAACAAGAAAAATACAAAGTCTTGCTTTTACCTAACCAAAGCAATGCAGTAACATTACATAACCAGTGCTTTCTGTTTTAGTAGTATAATCCAGAAAAGGAAATTATAAAAAATCAGGCAAAGAGAGGGACAGGGAGAGTGACTATATCCAATAATCCCCACCTAGCATGGTTTATAGTATCTTAGTTTAGTACAGACATGGGCCATCAGAATATGTGCAGCAGAACTAACCAATCAAATTCTTCTTTATTCTTTATAACATTTTCATGAAGAATCTTTTCAGTATTGTAAAGCCAAGTCTATGGAAATTAACCTCTAGGTACTTCTACCTACTTGTGCTGATGATTCTGAACAGCAACAACTGATCAAGTCACAAACTATTTTCAGGATCCAGGCAAACCTCTGAAAGTCAGAGGCACCAGTATTTAGGGATTTTATTTTATATTTTGGGGTTCTGATGGTAAAATAAAAGAATTCAGTGAAATAATGTAGCTCTGTCTATTTTAACTTCAAATCAAGTGTTATAGTTTTAAAACATGGTTGACTCTGCTGTGCTGGTTTTTTTTAGCATTCTCTGATTTCACCCAAAGTTCAATTTAGAAAAAAAGCACAGGCCCAAATTTCCAACCATCAGCTCCAAGTAGGTCATACACTAACCCAGTATTTCTAGTGCTAAGAAATTAGAGTTCATTCTTAAAATAATCTCCATACAAACTGAACCAACAATCTAAACACTGGCTCTGCTTTCAGATTACATTAAGAGAATGAAAGGATTCCATAACATTGACATGAGGACTTCAAAAATTGTCTGGCAATTATCTTTGCAAAGTTAAAAATAAAACAAGAAATAAAACCCCTCTGAACAAAAATACGTTTGAATAACATAGGAAAACATACTTCACACACAAAGACAGTGACCCAGAAATGAAAGGGTAATCATGGCTTCCAAATGACAGCTCTCAGAAACCTTGGTTTGCTGCACATTTTCTAACTGATCTGTTACTGTCTTTTTGTTTATCAAGCACCAGAGGATTCTCAGAAAGGCCGGTGCTTTTTGTCTGTTTTAATTTACGAGGTTGTGAGAGTGGGAGAGGATTGCAAGGCAGGAATTATACACTGGGTATGTAATAATACCAAAATACAAGAAAAACCTACTTCATTAAGATCATACAATTAATCAAACAGAGTGTATATATAATATCTTTTTTTTAAAGCCCTGGATCCAAGGCGTCCAAAGTTATTAAAATAAAGTTCATTCACAGAACAAAAACAAATTTAATCTGAATTGCTTGCAGATACTGCTAATTTCCTTTTTCTTTTTCCTTTTTTTAAATTAAAAAATGCATTGATGTGATCTATGTGCAGGGTTTGTTTTTAGTAGTGGTGTTTGTGCACATTGCCTCCGGTGCTTCCCCTGGACTTCTCTGACCACTTTCAAAGAAGAAGGTTAGAAGTTATCGTTCTGCTACCCCTACATCCCACAAATTGATTCGGAGCAGAAGGTAGAAGACTCCTCAGATTTTAGGGAGCAGAACTGGGTGTAACTCCTGATCTCTGGGAGTCATTGTTGTCTCCTCCTCCCTCAGGGTCCTCTGATAGGTTCAGAGAGCTGGTCTTGTTTGATAGGAGGCTGATATTCTCTTGTGTCAAGGCTGATCCATTTGGTACATCACTGTTAACATAAAAAGAAAAAAAGAGTTGGAATTTTTAAATAGGAGATAAAATGATTATTTAGTAGAATAAAATCAACAGGACAATTCTTTTAGTAGTATGGAGAGTGGGAATGGCTTTCAAACTTTAATCTACAGCTCTATATCCATGCTTTAGCACAGAGGTTCTCAAACTAAGGCTAGTTGCCGCCAGTTTTTGTAAATAAAGTTTCATTAAAACACAGCCTGCCTGTTTGTTTACATAGTCTATGGCTGCTTTCACACTATAATGGCAGAATTGAGAGTTTTGACAGATTATAAAACACATAATTTTAAATATTTACAATATGGTGTTTAAGAAAAATAATGCATGGGTTTAAATAGCCAAACTCTAAGCATGAAAGCAACAGGGCATTAGCAGTTATCTATATATGTAAAAGCCTAAGCAACCATTACTATTGGTCAACTGCTCAACCCGTCAACCAGTTGCTATGATGATGCACTGACTACCAGGAGGCAGATGCTCAACGAAGGAGCTGCCCCCTTGGTGGTCAGTGTGCTCCCACAGTTAAACTCCTGCAGCTGTGGTCCCTCCTCCTGGACAGCCAGCCCCGATCAGCCCAGATCGCTGGCTAGGCTGAGGGACCCCACCAGTGCACAAATTTGTGCACTGGGTTTCTAGTTGTCATATATCACTAGAGGCCCAGTGCATGAAAATTCATGCACTGGAGCATGGAGGGTCCCTCAGCCCTGCCCCCTCTCACAGTCCAGGAGCCCTCAGGGGTGGGAGGTGACCTGAAGATCAGGGGAGGCAACACCCCAACACACCTCTGCTTGCTGCTTGCTGCCACTGCTGGCAGCGCAAGGCTTGGCTGGCCCTGGTTATCTGAGCCTCAGGTGGCCCTGGGCGGCTGGGCAGCCACCATCCAAGGCTTGCCTGTGCCTCAGGCTAGCACTGGGCAGCTGGGGGGGCTGGGAAGACTGGGGGACTCTGGAGGTAGGCACCTGCCACCCCAGCGGGGGTGAGGGGACTGGGTGCTGCCATTTCTGAGGGTGGGGCAATCAATTAGCATATTCCTTCCTTATTGGCTGTGGGCACCACCATCTTTGCATTGGTGTGAGGGTCAATTAGCATATTCCCTCTTTATTAGATAGGATCAGAGAGCAACTCAGGACTATGTATCAAAAGTCTCAAAAGGTTCTAAGGAAATACTTAAAGATGTACAAAGAATTAACTTCAATATTGTTTACTGCAGGGTGGTTCACAATATCTGATATAGGTATCCTTCCAAACCTGTAGAAGAATTATTAGATGACATGGAATAGAACAAATTAAAAACCAGGGAGATGAAATGGTGGGTAGGTTTTGAAAGAGGCTAAATGCCTACACTTCTTAAAAAAGCCTAGATAGTTTTACATCAGAATGTAAACATTGGTTTCAAATAAATTAAAAAGCAAGGGAAAGAGGGAAATGTAACCAGAAAATTTCCATTAAGTCTTAACAGATAATTCAATTTTGGATCTGTTCTAAAATAAAATTTTAAACTCCTAAATTTATGTGAAAATATTCTTTCTCAATATATACAGAATGACACTTTAAAAATCAAATCATATTTCTGAGGATATTTCTTTCTTTTCTTTTTTAAAAAATATATTTTATTGATTTTTTTACAGAGAGGAAGGGAGAAGGATAGAGAGTTAGAAACATCGATGAGAGAGACATCGATCAGCCGCCTCCTGCGCGCCCCCTACAGGGGATGTGCCTGCAACCAGGATACATGCCCTTGACCGGAATTGAACCTGGGACCTTTCAATCCGCAGGCCGACGTTCTCTCCTCTGAGCCAAACCGGTTTTGGCTTCTAAGGATATTTCTGTCATGACTATGTAATATATGACTATGCAAATGACTCTTTCTCACCTGAATGTCAATGTAAGGTCCTCGGTTGGAACCTTAGTTTGTGATTCTGGTTGTCCATTTTCTGCTTGCTTACTTGTATTCAATTTGCTTTTCATATCCAGAGAGCACTGGTTCTCCTTTGAAAGAGAAGGAAATAAATTCAATTAGCTTCTATTTAATGGTGGTAATGGAACACAGATAAGATCAAACACAGATAATACAAACTAATGATCCAGAAATCATATAGTTTTATAAAATGACTAAAGAAGCAGGCAGACTAAAAGAGAGACATACACAATAGAGTACAATCCACTTGTTTACTACCCAAGCTGAACAATAAGAGGGAGAATGCCTCAAGTTAACATGGAAATATCTCACATAAATGAGGACTTAGAAAAAGCAAGCCAAATATAATATCTATCTATAATCTAATTAATGAAAACAGAAAAACTACCCCATTTATTTGCTTAGAAAAAATGTGAAAGCTACACAACAAAATCAGTTACATGCAACCTGGGGGACTGGTTCAATCCCCTAAGATTCAAAATTTACCTAAATGAATGTTAGTGCACTATGAAGCAAAGCCTAAGCACATCATCCATGGATATAATGCCACAGGAAAGAGTGTGTAGGTTGCATTGCATAAGAAAAGCCAGATCATCAATTACAAGGGCTATGAAAATTAGAATGCTATTTGGTAACATGTAGCACATCTTTATATAACATGATATTAGCAAAATCATAAACACCACACTCCCACTGCTTCCCTAATCATTATGATTAACAGAAATGTAATAACTTCCACCTACCTACCTAGTTTTCCCTAAACGTTTTTTTGTAATGCAGAATTCCAACACAAAGAATACAGTCAAATCAAAAGGGAATGATAAAATAGAATGAAGGCTCATCTTCATGAGACTTATTCGAAGCATTTATTACTCCTTAGAGTGCCTTGGTGTGATGATTCTACAGTTCTGGGTGATTCCACAACTCTAGAGCTATGAGTCCCATGACGGTATTTTCCTTTCACCTTCCCTCTGGTTTCCCACCGCAACACTCACCAAACTCAGTTCCCGGGTTCTCTTCCCGATTTCCCTTTCCACCTGGTGCAGTTCCAAGCTCAACTGCTCACTGGAGATCATCCCAGGCCATTTTGGAGGTGGTGGTGGTGGCTGTGACTGGGCTGCCAGGGTGTTCACCTCCCTCTGCAACACCAGCCTGTTACTAACAGCCTAGTGCATGAAGCCAAGCACATACACAATTCAACACATTTCACACCATGCACAGAATGGCCAGGCCCAATTTCAGACCACAGCCATAAGCAGCTTATCACTCAGGTAGTTGCAATAAAATGGTGCAACTGTAAGATACTGTCTCTTTGAGAACCATTTGAAAATAAAAACATAGAGGGTTTAAACTTAGTGAATAGTAATTTGATCTTAGGTATAAGTAGCTCTTAAAGAAGTCAACATTAAATGTACATTCTTCCCCTTTTTTATTGAAATGTCTCTGAAATAAATCCTGTAATTTCAATGAAATCTCATTAATGGCAAGGAAGGACCTTTAACCACAGTTGAGTTAAATATATGACAAACTTCCAAATGATGGTGATATTCTTTTGGGACAGAAAATGGATCTAGAAATTTCAACTAAGATAAAACCATAAATCAGCAGCAATACTGAATTTGGAGTTTGAATATCTGGGATCATGTTTCAATCTCTGTAAAACTAAAAATCTTCCATCAAAAAAGGGTAATAATAACATCTGCCTAACATATCTGTCAGGGACATTGTATGAATCAAATAACATGTGATAATAATTTATAAACTAAAAGAACTGTATTGATGAAGGTACTACTATTTTTAAAAGTCAAAGATCTAAGCTCCTATTTTTTAAATATGTATAAATAAATGCTGGGACTTAAAGAATATAAGACAAATTTTAAAAGTTAAAGAAATATAAGAAATTAAAAACCAATTTTAAGTAAAAGCATATGCTGATAATTATCTATTGTCGAAATTTAGATAACCTGTCTTATCCTCAGGTAATAAAATGATAATTTTCACACTGTCCTAGAACTAAACTCTAAGTGCTTCAATTCTCTGAAGAAAGGATACCTATGTACTAGTAACTGTTAAAATAATACTTCAAAAAGATTCGCCTTCTAAAATCTCGGAGCACTCTTCAAAAACTGGAGTAAAAAAAATATGTATAGGTTGGTACCTCTAGTCCACGTAGCTGAGTCTGTTGGCTAATTTGATGGTTTAGCTGCTGCAATTCTAGTCGTAGCTGTTCCCTGTCAGCAGATGGAAGGGGTTTGCCATGACTGGCCACTTCTGACATGGATATTCTCTCCCTTTGGTAGGAAAGAAAGCATGGAACAAATTACCATGTTTATTTCTAAAAAATACTGATTAGAAAAACAAAATAAGAGAAACTGAATAATTTTAAAGGTTTGTGAATGTAAAAAGAATGGCTCATACCTCTCACTGAAGTGTCCCTGAGAAGGTATGTTTTGATGAGGTGAGTAGGGAGAGCCTCCCCAGCCACCATGGGTTCCATATGGACTGTAATCTGTAAGAGAGGAGTAATTTACTGTAGAGCAACATAATCCACAGATTGGATTCTCCCGGGGCAGTCAAGGTCTAAAAGGCACAGCATGGTATGTACAGCTATCTGGAAAGATGTCGCCCAGGACAGTATCAAGGCACTGATGTCTGCTTTTCCCAAATGAAACATCAGTCTTTGTAATTTCTTTATTTTGTTGCAATTTTAAAAAAGATGGGAATGTATTATTTTATTTATTTATTTATAAAATATATTTTACTCATTTTTTTACAGAGAGGAAAGGAGAGAGAGAGTCAGAAACATTGATGAGATAAAAACATCGACTAGCTGCCTCCTGCACCCCCCCGCCCCCCACTGGAGATGTGCCTGCAACCAAGATACATGCCCTTGACCGGAATCGAATCTGAGACCTTTCAGTCTGCAGGCCAACGCTCTATCCACTGAGCCAAACCGGTTTTGGCTATGAGAATGCATTATTTTAATAAAGAGTAATGAAGCTATTAAAAAACTAGGCAATCTTCACTTAAGACACTTAATTTTAGTTTATACCCCTAGAAATGCCTGGATTATAATTACCTTCCTACAGGGATAACTCTGAGGAAAAGTTTAAAGACAGAATATTTTGGCCGAGACCGGTTTGGTTCAGTGGATAGAGCATCGGCTTGCGGACTGAAAGGTCCCAGGTTCGATTCCGGTTGGGGGCATGTACCTTGCTTGCAGGCACATCTCCACTGTGGGGCGTGCAGGAGGCGGCTGATCGGTGTCTCTCTCATCGATGTTTCTGACTTTCTATCTCTCTCCCTTCCTCTCTGTAAAAAATCAGTAAAATATACATTTTAAATAAATAAATAAATAAATAAATAAATAAATAAATAAAGACTACCTTGGAAGATTATGGGAAGCACTGACAGTAAGAGAGTACTAGGGAGGGTTTTGGGGGGAGGGAGGTCATGTCTGTGAACCTTCTAGATGAGATTACCCCGGAGGTTCTTACCTGAAATGTTAATAGATTTTGTGGGTGCTCCCTGAGGTGCCATAGCCTGCATTGGGCCAGCACCCTGATACATTGTTTTGGAAGTTCGAGAGATGGCACCAAACCGAGATACTGTTGGTCTGTCTCCAAATGGGATGAGGTCATCATCACTGGTTTCTGTTGCTCTTCTCTGATGATCCAACCGCTGGTCTCTCATTCCTTTACTCTCCACATTCTGACAAGTAAAATGAGAAATCCACCCCACACTTAATTTCCTCTCAGTATTTTCAAATTAGGTTGAAAAAGAAGATAATATCCTTATATTCTTATAATATCCTTACTGGTAAGATTAAAATCATTAGTTGCCTTAGGTTGGTTTTCATATAAAACATCACTTTTTAAATCTTTGACTATTCCATAATATATTTTACTAGAGGCTGGATTTGTGCACCAGTGGGGTCCCTTGGCCTGGCCTTTGAGAATCGGACCAAAACCGGCTCTCCGACATCCCCCGAGGGGTCCCAGATTACAAGATAATTTACTTGGTTATCTTTGCTTATATTAATTATGGTTTAGTTATTACACATACCATCATTTCCACACTCCCTGCTGCCACAGCATCTTTGGGTTTTGCATCTTTGGTTCCAATGTAGGAGCCGATGGTGTCACATGACCAGGGAGAGTACTGGCTATAATCATTTCCCTTATATTTCCCAGCTACCTTCAAGTCTTCATCCAATAACTAAAGAAAGGGGAAAAAATAGGAAATGGGTCTATTAATAACAACATAGAATAACAACACAGGAATTTTTTAGAACATCATGCCCCAATCAATTAACTTCAAAACTCAGTAGTTAGAAAAACAACTGTTTAAAAATGTAAGTGCCAACATAGGATCTTCAAGGTAATGGTGGTTATTTGATTTGTCACAACAGTTTTTATAGAATATAAAACAAATGAAGAATGATGTTTAGCTTTTACATTTTGTTAGCAGAAGTCAGAAAGGAAGTATCTCAGTGTCTTTCAAGGAATCAAGCTGGAGTTTTGAGGTCTGATCATCTGCTTCCTCATTAGATCATGTCAATACGTAAACAAATATGTACTAAGCCCTCAAGTTTTGCTTAACCATCCTCTCAATGTTTCTTTCAATAATATACCAGGTAAACAAGAGAATTAAAACTATTTTGAATGTTCTATATGGTAGTAACTTATTTACTGAAATCTCTTTAACAGTAACAATTTGTATCTTGAAAAATTTCTGGTCCTGAGGTTGATTCAATGGAGTGAAAAGGATAAGATGCATAATTTTGTTTTCTTAAGATGAAATCTGAAATTATATGACAGAATAGCTATTCTAAAACTAACATATTTTTACTAAATTCACAACGCTTGTACTTGTGTAATGTTTTGCAGTATTCAAAGTATTTTGATGCACACACTCTCTCTCATATGTTCAAGTTCACATGATGTAACCAAGGCTTCATCAGTCTAGGGCAGTGCTAGAACTACAACTTCAATACTGCTTTCACTTCAGATACATATACTGATCCCTAGGGGCCACTGGTACACATAAGTGGCTCTATGCCTACCTCCATCTAAAACAATCTTGGTTTCCGAATCATCATTATTGGTCTCCTGTGGGGCACAGGGTCTGCTGTTTCCAAATACTATCACTCAGTTTCAGCCACAATTCCTACTTCTATGGTTAATACCTTTTTTTCATCCTACCTCTATTTTTAAAAATATATTTTTATTAATTTCAGAGAGGAAGGGAGAGAGAGAGAAGCATCAATGATGAGAGAGAATCAGTGATTGGTTGCCTCCTGCATGCCCCACACACTGGCGATTGAGACCACAACTAGGGCATATGCCCTGATTGGGAATTGAATCATGATCTCCTGGCTTATTGGTCAACACCAACCACTGAGCAACTGTGCTACCTTTAGTTTTAAAATTCTGTCTCTTTTATCATTTCTCTTCCACTTACAAATTTTGTGTAGAACAGCTAGTTTTTTAGAGACATGCCCTACTAATGAGGGCATAATAAATACACCCATAATGTATTAATCATCTGTTAAAAGGAATGAGAAAAGGTTATATACTGACATGCCCTACTAACGAGAGCATAATACACCCATAATGTATTAATCATCTGTTAAAAGGAATGAGAAAAGGTTATATACTGACACAGAAAGACCTGTAGGGTAATTGGTTAAATGAAAACAAAAAACAAATAAAAAAATACAAAACACACACAAAACCTTAAGATATATTACTAAATGATACTTATTAGTTTACCCATAGAAAAGTTGAAATATCTAATAAACTGACAATGATATAAAAAATGGGAATTTTGGAGAAATTTTTGTTATGTATTTTTACATTGTATAAAGGTAACACAACTATATATGTTATTTATGATCAGAACTGAAATTTAAATATAGCTGACGCACAAACAACAGTTTTGAACTGCGTAGGTTTACTACACACTTATTTTTCTTTTTAAAAATATTTTTATTGATTAGAGAGGAAAGGAAAGGAAAGGGAGAGAGAGAGAGAAACATCAATGATGAGAGAGAATCACTGATCGGCCGACTCCTGCACACCCCCTACTGGGATTGAGCCCACAACTTGGGCATATGCCCTTGACCAGAATCAAACCCAGGACCCTTCAGTCCCCAGGCCAATGCTTTACCCACTGATCAAAACCAGCCAGGGCCACAATTATTTTTCAATTAACATATGGTTGGCACTTTACCCCCAGGTTTTGTATCCTGGTGCAGAGGGTCAAATGTATGCATAGTTCTATACCATTTTTTACAAGAGCTTTGAGCATATGTGGCCCTTGATATGGGGGCATGTGCTGGATCCAATCCTCTACTGAGAGACAAATATACACTAGTAAAGTTTTGAGGGAATCAAAAGTTATACTCATATTTTTGACTCCATGGGGTTGGCACTCATAACCCCCATGTTGTTCAGGGGTCAACTGCATATAGCTTTGCATGTCAGTAACTAGTTATTATTCACTGAATGCCTATGTGCCACATGACTTATGTCTCATTTAATCTTCCCGGCATCACTATGAATAGGCTTCACTATGCTTGATTTACAAAGAGAATCCTGAGCCTCAGGGTTCAGGAAGGCTAGGGAACTTACAAAAAGATCACACAGTGGGTGACACAGCTAAACCTCAAAGATGTTTGATTCCAAAATTAGCTCATTTTTCAGTGTCACATTACTTTTCATAATTCTTGAAAAACAGTAGGGCATAATAAGGTTCTAGAATGTCTCTAACACACAGTTTTCCATCATGTAATGTTTATACTTTACAAGTAAAATTACATTAATAGATATTAAGACTTTCACACACCCAAAAGATTACTGTTTATTATACGTAATCTGGTGCACTTCGCTTTTCACTTCCGAATACTCATTATCTGCCACACAGCAGTGTTGTTTAGAATAATAATTCTACACATAAAGGATGTGAAACATTTTCCTTACATAACATCAGCTACAACACTGCTGAGAAGATCTGTTTGACATTTAAAAAAAAAAAAGACACCATATATACATAATATAAGCTCAGGCAGCATGAACAATCAACTAATCAGAATACATATCAACAAAGCAAAAGTTGGTTTTTTAAAAAGACGAAATTAGTAAGTCCCTAGCATGACTGAAAAAAATTATTAACCGATATTAGAAGTGGAAAAATGAACACCACTATAGACCCTGTAGACATTAAAACAACAACAATATTCATTCATGGTGACTATTAACAGTGAGTGTCCTGCAAAAATACAAAGAAGATAACCCCCAAAAGTGTGGCTTACTGCCCTGAAGTACTTTAATCAGTTTATTCTAGCAACCTTATTTCAGCATTCTTTTTTTTCTAACATTCACTACTATACTAGCCTGTCTTTCCTATTCTTTGAATCATCTTTACCATACTGCTACTTTCCTCTTTATTTATTTATTAAATATATTTTTATTGATTTCAGATAGGAAGGGAGAGGGAGAGAGAGAGAGAGAACATCAGTGATAAGAGAGAATCATTGATCAGCTGCCTCCTGCATGTCCCCTACTGGGGATGGAGACTGCAACTAGGCATTTGCCCTTGACTGGAATCGAACCCAGGACCCTTCAGTTCACAGGCCGGTGCTCTATCCACTGAGCCAAACCAGCTATAACAGTAATTTAAATAAATATTTGGCATATCTCATTTATATAAATAGTATAAAGTAAGGAGAAGGGAATTTCATTAATTTGATAACAATTATTTACAAAAACGTAAATATAATGATGAATTATTTAAATGTTCCATTCACTAAACGATTGCATATAAGTCAAGAATATGTGCTATCATTTCTTTTATTCAAAATCATTCTGAAAAACTAGCTATCACAAGATAAGAAAAAAACGAAACATAAGGATTGAAAAGAAATTGACAATGATATAAAAAATGGGACTTTTGGAGAAATTTTTGTTACGTATTTTTACACTGTATAAAGTTAACACAACTCTATATGTTATATATGATCAGAAATGAAATTTAAATAGTTGACCCATAAACAACAGTTTTGAACTGCGTAGGTAATTATTCACTGAGGATATGACTGTGTTCAAGAAAACTCATAAAAACCCACCAACAAATATGAAAATTAATAAGGAAATTTAGCAAGGCTGCTTAATTTGAGAATCAATACACAAAAATATTTTTTTCTCTACATTAATAATAAAGAGAAAATAAAATTTCAAAAAGGATTCCATTTAAAATAGCTTAAAAATCAATTATCTAGAAGTAAGTTTAATGAAAGATGTGCAAGACTGAAAATTAGCCCTAACAAGTTTGGTTCAGTGGACAGACTATCGGCCTGCGGAATGAAAGGTCTCAGGTTCGATTCTGGTCAAGGGCATGTACCTTGGTTGCGGGTACATGCCCAGTAGGAGGTGTGCAGGTGGCAGCTCGTTGATGTTTCTCTCTCATCAATGTTTCTAATCTCTATCCTTCTCCCTTCTTCTCTGTAAAAAAAATCAATAAAAAAAAAATTTTTTTTTAAAAAGACAAAATTATATTACTGAGAGAAATTAAAAAAGATTCAAGTAAGTGGGGCAAGACCATGTTCTTGGAGACTCAATAGTGAAAAGATCTAACTTCTTTCCAAATGGATCTAAAGCCACACTGTCCAATGAAAATATGAGACTCACACATATAACTTAAAAATTTCTAACAGCCACATTAAAAAAATAAAAAGAAACTTAAAATTAATTTTAATAATGTATTTTTAAAATTAACACTAGTATATCCAAAGTACTATCATTTTAACATATAATTAATAGAAATATATTAATTAGTATCTTGTTCTTGGGGGTACTAAATCTTCAGATCCAGTGTACATTTTATGCTTATAGCACATGTGAATTTGGACTAGCCACATTTTTTGCACTCAGTAGTCACATGTGACTAGTGGTTACATATTGGACAGTGCAGATCCAATCCAGAGTCAATGTAACCCTAATAAAAATTGTGGCATATATTTTTATGGACAACAATATGCTGATTTCAAAAGGTGCCTAGAAAAATCCAAGGACCAAGAATAGCAAAGGTAACCTTGAAGAACAATAAAACTGAAAAACAAACATTACCAATTAATAAGATGTACTATAAAACTACACATGATAAAGGTGACTACAGGGCCCTGGGAAAAGGATGATCTTTTTATGAAATGGTGCTGGGTCCATGAGATATCCTCTGGGGGGAAAAATGGATCTTGACTCTTAAAACACTAGGATATAAAAATCAATTCTAGACTGTAGACCTAAATGGGAAGTAAAAAGGTAAATCTTTTAGAAGAAAACATGGGAAAATGTTTTCTTAACATTGAGAATAATAGGCAAAGACTACTTAGGCAGGACATGTCAAACGACTGATAAAGGAAAAATGGATAACCAAGACTAAAAATGATGCGCTTACTTCTTCTTGATGGAAGGTAGGCGGCAATGTTGGCGAAGGCGCAAAAGGAGGTGGAGAGATAACCTTCCTTTCCTCTAGCTGGGCCATTATTTCCTTTCGTCTTCGATGTAGCTCATCTAGACTAGGGTGGGGCTGGGGAGGAGGAGGAAGCCGGCTATAAGGAGGCTCCTGAAAATGCAAACATTAGTAAAAATTGAAATGAACTTCAGAACATATTTATTCATTTAGCACATATTTTAAATAAGCAGTAGTTTAACATTTGGAAATATCAACATTTAAAACAAAGCAAAACAAAATCTCTCCTCCCTCCCCCCAAATTCTCAGGATTTCCCAAAAAGCTAAATTTAAGTTTCTTTTTTTGGTCAGAGGGCATAAGTTCCAAATAGATCTAGAATTGTTAATAAAATCATCTAAAGTTCAAAAATTAAAAAGGGTTATTAGTGAGAGCAGGGTGGGAATTTTTCCCCTTTAAACTATTAAGTTTAATTTAAAACAAAAACATACCCAAATTATGACAAGATGAAAACTAAGGGCATGCTTTATTTTTTTTTAAACAGTCACTCTAAGCAATAAATAAATGAAATCTATGTAATAAGAAAAAAATACAGCATACTCTGATATACGAAGGTCTGATCTGAGTTGGATGAGGAGCCACTGGGTAGTAACCCTCCACCTGTTGGTATCTTTCTCTGGATTCTGGTACATAGGATGGAACTGCTGCAGGTGGGATCTCAATGGGTATAGGACTATCTCGGAAAATCTCCTCTCTTGGATAAGACTGAGCAGGGTATATTCGACGGCCATCGTAGTGTGGTGGGTACATAGGTGGGTACTGTTGTGGCTGTGTGCCATATTGAGAGTTTACAACACGGTCTTGGAGGTAGGGTGGGTAATGATCCAAGTAGGGAGGCCCAGGCTCAGGAGCAGATGGTGGAGGTCGGACAAAGCGGGACACACACTGTGGCGCAGTGTAGTACACACCTGTGTGTTACAGAAGAGCAACCAGAGCAACAATGAGCTAATCCACTTTTCTATATAAGACTTTGTCCATTAAAATATCTCAACACTAAATAATTCACAATCAGCTCATTTCTTTAGATATTTCCCCTCTGCTATGTACTCAGTTTAGCTTTATGAAAAATAACATTTAAAAACTGTCCTTAAAAGTGACAATTCAATTGACCTGGAAAAAAAACACAAACTAATTTAGAATCTACAATAGATTGGCTCTCATAATTGTTTGATGGTCTTTCAGATGTGCCTTAACACAATGCAAACATTGAAAGGCAACAAACTACATTTCCCTGAAGCTCAGGTTGCACAAATCACTCATTTACATGAGTTCTGAATGTGCCACTGTGTTTGCTGGAAAGAGATCTGGTGTAAACCTAGCAGCTTCCGAATTTCCAGACTTTTGTCTCAAGTGATGTGATTCTGGACCTAGCAGTTAAGGACATAAGGTTCCTATTTTTACTTTTTCCCCTAAAACAGATTCTTTCAGCAGCTAGTTCTGGGACTTATTTCTGCAAGACTAGCTTAAACCTGCTTTTCCAGCACTTTCCATTGATTTTATAAACACCTAAACTTCATGCATTGAACCTCTTTCTGCTATTGAACCCTAACTGGTACACTGTATTTAAGGTCACTTCAACAAAAGTAGTTGGGTTTTTCCGACAATCGATGGTCAAAAGAAAGATACAAACCAATTTTTATTATATTTTCACATATATTAATAATGCTGTATAAACTATAATTTCAAAAGTAGAAAAGACAATTCTGATTCACAATTGAGGCAGCTTTGGGAAAAAGACAATAGAAAATACCTTTAATCTATCCCCATTTAAAAATAACAACCCTATTAAAAATTTTAAATAAAAAAACCAAAACACACAGAATAAGCTGTTAAAAATATAATAGCAACTTATACTATTTACAAATTGAAGGTTTATGGCAACCCTATGAGTGCTATTTTTCCAACAGGCCCAGATGATGGGGGCAGCATTTTACCAATAGTTTTTTAAGTAAAGGTATGCATATTTTTAGACATAATGCCATTGCACATACCAATAGACTATAGTATAATGTAAACATAACTATTATATTTACTAGGAAACGTAAACATTCATGGGCTCGAGTCCGAAACCCAAAATTGAATTGATGACTTCTTTTTTTTTAAAAATATATTTTGTTGATTTTTTACAGAGAGGAAGGGAGAGGAATAGAGAGCTAGAAACATCGATGAGAGAGAGACACATTGATCAGCTGCCTTCTGCACACCCCCCCACCAGGGATGTGCCCACAACCAAGGCACATGCCCTTGACCGGAATTGAACCCGGGACACTTCAGTCTGCAGGCCGATGCTCTATCCACTGAGCCAAACCGGTTTCGGCAGATTGGTGACTTCTTAATTCAACCTGACACTCAACCACTGGGTTACACCAGCCGGGCACAGTTTTCTATATTTTAATTTTTATATTTTTCTTGATTTAAGAAAGGAAAAGAGGGGGAGAAAGATTAACAAAGAGAGAATCATTGATCAGCTGCCTCCTGCACGTCCCACTCTGGGGATCCAGCCGACAACCTGGGCATGTACCCTGACCAGGAATCAAAATGAGACCCCCTGGTTCACAGGTTGATGTTCTACTACTAAGCCACGCCAGCCGGGCCACAGTTTTCTATTCTTAACTAATAATGAATCTATACTATAAACTCGTTATATGTATGCTGCCTTTTTCTTTAAAAAAAATTTTTTTAATATATTTTTATTGCTTTCAGAGAGGAAGGGAGAGGAGAGAGATAGAAACAACAATGACGACAGTCATTGATTGGTTGCCTCCTGCACACCTTTTACTAGGAACCCAGCCTGCAGCCCAGGCATGTACCCTTAACCGAAATCAAAACTGAGACCCTTCAGTCCACAGGCCAACGCTCTTATCTACTGAGTCAAACCGGTTAGGACATGAATGCTGTCTTTTTCATAAATACTACAGGACCCAGAAAAATAGTCAATGATAACTAAAAGGAAGAAAAATATACTGTGTGTATTTAATTTATACGCATTGTAATAATAAATTCTTTTTTCATGTTTGAAGAAAATTTTGGTCAGGATAATATATACTGCCTTAGCAAATTTGCATTGTTAACTTGGGTGACTAGTTATTTCCATAAATATGGGGTTGGGCAAAAATAGGTATACAGTTGTGAGTACACAAAACACTTTATTCTTATGTTTATTAATCATTGTATTATTTATTTGTATAACAACTGTAAACCTACTTTTTCCAACCCCTGTGTCTGAACATATTTAACATAGAACTGCTTTAAGTAGTTAAGGCAATTTTCTTTTATAGCTTTGTTACTTCACTTATTTTATACTATTTAGCTTATCATAAAATCTGTTTTTTTCCTCAAAGTATTAAAAAATACACTTATCTTAAGGAGGCTACTGCAAATACGATCATTCTTACCTGGAATCGTTCCCACAACTCCTAAGAAAAGTGAGCTCAATAAAGGAAAGATCATTACCCTGCTGATAAGGTGCTGGTTCAAATGGTGGAGCAGCTCCTCGAGGATCCTGATAATACACGTCTGCCTGCTGGGCGGGATATAACTGCGAACCCCGCGGTACCATCTGCATTGGTTTAGTGACAGGCATAGGAGGCAGATCTGATGGCCCCCTTGGAGGTACAGGATGTGGAATACTCTTGGGGACATTTTCTAGCCTATGGGAGTAAAATTCAGCAAGTCAAGTTTAAGGTCTTAAAATGTACATAAATTGCTAAATGTAAAAAAGAATTGCCACAAAATTGGGAAACTGCTTTCTTCCGAAAGTCATACCTTCTACAAAATGTATAAAATTTTATCTTATTTCACTTATGCTTTCTTAAAAATCAATTAACATAAGAAATAGAAATAAAACAACAAAATGGCCAAAAATTTAGTTTTAAAAAATTGATTATTCTTCCTTTTCTCTATTTCATATTTATAAAAAAGAAATTTTAAGATATAAATTAGGAAAATGACGTACAGGTCAGGAGGGGATCCAGGGGCGCTACTGCTCAGATGATCCATCTTTCCTGGTTTCAGAGTAGAATCGTAGCTGGGGTCTGTTCCTCGTGGAATCAGCTGCGTCACTGTGTTCCCTGCTGACACAATCCCATTGGGCAGAGCAGGGGGTTTTCTATTCGGCAGATCCACCGCACCTTCATCAGGAAGGATAGCTGCTGAAGGCAGGCCCACCTCGTTAAGCTGACCCATCGAGGCACTCAGGGGTCTTCTGGGACCCAGGCGTTTGTTCATTTTACGAAATCTACGTGAAGAGTAAAGGCACACGCCAAAACCAAAATTACAAAAGCAAAACCGAGGACATAAATGCATTTAAGAAACAGACACAAAAGCTAAAAGATTCTAAGCACATTGTTTTCTAGAAATTCTCTTCAAACGTTGGCTTTAGCTATAAACTTGATAATGTGCATGTGTGGATATATCCAACCTCATTTTATGAGGCCAGTATTATCCTAATTCCAAAAACCAGATAAAGACAATACAAAGAAAGAAAATTAAAGGTGTGTATAAAATCTCAAGCAAGACACACTGAATAAGTATAAAATTCCTCATAATATTTGTAACATTACAAATCATACTAATTAAGCCTAGCAAGTTTGTGACAGTGGTTGAGTATTGACCTTTGAACTAGGAGGTCATGGTTTGATTCCCAGTCAGGGCTTATGTCTGGGGTGTGGGCTCGATTCCCAGAAGAAGGGTATGCAGAAGGCAGCCAATCAATGATTTTCTCTCATCATTGATGTTTCTCTCTCTCTCTCTCCCTCTCCCTTCCTCTATGACATAAAAAAAAAATTTAAGAAAATTGTGCTAATTAATATTTGTATTAATATAACTATGTTATTTTCATTGAACTTTCTATTTCTAAAACTTATTGGAGTAGAGGATAGAAAAAGCTTTAAAGGACAGTGTTCTTAAAAATTTTATCTTAGGTGGTCCTCAAATGCTTTGAGATAGTGAGCCTATATTACAAATTAAGAATAAAACAAGAGGTCAGTGTGCACTGAGAAAAATTTACTTTTTATTCCTTTAAATTATTTAAATAATCAATAATTGTAATTTGTATCAGATCTGATGCTGCTAATAAGTGTGCCTATGTAGAACTGAAATTATTTCAAAATTGGGTTAATGGAAATCATGGAGAATAATGCCTAAATTTAAAACAGATGCTGTGGTATAAAAGGCTTGTAGATTCTAAATCTAACCACAGGGAAAAATTAAGTCATCAAACTCCAGTATCCTTGGTCCTCAACAATGAAAGCAAATCTATTCACAACTATCTAGTGCGTTAAAAAAAATTTCAAACACAAAGCCCCAACATTTTTTCAAATGTTTCCCATATCTGACAAATTTCAGGGGAGAAGGGGAAACCTACCCATCAGGGGTAACCACTGATAACATTTTGGTATATAATCATACAGATTTTCCCTCCATATCTGCCTTAATATTCATATATACGTAAGATTACTGTTTACAAAAATAGGGTCATATATGACTGCTTAATTTTTTTCTCCACTTTATAATCCTGGCTATTCCTTTAAGTCAGTACACTTTAAGTTATTCCTAATTATTTTTTGCTGGTAAAACAATGTAGTAATGGATAATTATATACATGCATTTGCACCCTTGTGTGAGTAACCAGAAGCAGACTTGTTAAGTTTCATGTATGCACATTAGAAACTGTTTTAATGCTCCAAAACTATTATTGCTCCTACTGATAGTCTTTTTTCAGTATGTCATCAAACACTGGATAGTATCAATCTTGGTTAACTGACAGTTTAAAAATACCAAGTTTTGTTTTTATTTGCATTCTTTAGCCATTAGTGAAGTTGAACAGTTTCATATGTTTATTGGCAATGCTCATTTATCTTCATACTAGAGGCCCCTCGCAGGAAGATTCCTGTAAGAACAGGGCTTCCTGCAGCCTGCCCTCCTACCACCACCACTCCCCCTCCCCTGTGCTTTCCTTCCATCACCGCTGTGCTGCCTAGCGCTTTCCCTTCCCTTCCCCCGCTTCCACCTCCCTGGCACTTTCCCTCCCTCTGCCCTCAAACTCCCTCCCACCCCCCTGCGCTTTTCCTCCTGCGGCCTCAACCCTGTGCTTTCCCTCCCACTGCCATCACCATCCCACTTTCCCTCCTTCTTCCTTCTATACTGTCTTAAGTCTTCACACCGTGTCTCTGTGTGCAAATTAACCTCCACCTTTGTTGGGCATACTCGCTCTGTCAATGTGCATATTGATGGTCAATTTGCATATTTCTCTTTTATTAGTGTAGATTCCAAGAATCTTTCCACTGGTTCTTCATTCTCACAGATTTATAGGAATTCATTCTAGGTTAGAGATTATCAGGCCTTGTATATCATTTCCCCACCAATCATTTTTCTTTCAATTGTGGTGTTTAGGACATATCTGAGTTTTAAATTTTTATACAATCAAATTTTTAAATCATCTTCTTTATGGATGCTAAGTTGTCATGCTTCCAAAATCCTTTCCTACTATAAAATTATGTAACAACAACAAAAATCTCTAAGTAGTCTATGGTTTCCTTCTTAAATATTTAAATCTCGAATACATTTGTAATTCATTTTGGTATAAAGATAAGAATCAGCTGTAATTATTTTTCCAAATGGATAGCAGTTATTTCATCTTTTTTATTATTGATATAAAATGCCTCCTTTGGCACATCTGTCCATGTATCTGGAACTCCCTCTAGATTTTCTATTATTATTTCATTGATCTATTTCTATGCTCACACCATAGCATTTATATTCATTTTAGCTCATAATACTGGCTAATGGTTACTGATTTAGTTCCTTTTTTCCTAATTTTCTTGGCTATTTGCATATTACTGTTTAAAAGACAACAAAATCTTTATAATGCTTAGTCTTACCTAAAAATTTAGTATTCTTTCCTTTATCAATTCTTCCTTTATGTTCCTAGCTAGTCTACTAATTTAATTAATATAGATACTGAATACTTATTACTTTATTAATTGGTATTTGTCTTTTTGTTGTTGTTAATGCAAAAGGAATCCTTAATTTCACTTTACTGGCTTATATGACAGCAAGTCATTTAAATTTTTTTCTGAATTTTCATCTTACTAAACTCATTTCTTTAGCTTCCAGTAGTTTTCTTGAATTGCTCCATGTAATCATTTTAAGTCTATTTTACTCCTACATACATTTGTTACTACTTCCAGAACATTAAGTCTTGCTAGTAGAAAATTTTGCTTCACTCTTAATTTAAATGAGACTACATCTAATTAGTTATAATTAATCATACTAATTAAGTATGATATTCTCATGCTGGTTTTGTATATGTTATTATTGTCCTGAAAAGGGATTTTGATCTATTATGGTTATTAGGTTTTATTTAAATGCCTTTTGGAATCTTTGGATATAACCACAAGGTATTTCTTCTTTAATCTTAGTAACTAATATTATGCTACCTTTGTAGTTAGCCATAGCATCTATTTTAATATATTATTGAATTCTAATTTTAATATTTGAGACTTAAGAAATATTAACATACAAGATAAATTTGTATTTTAATTGTGCTGTGTTTGTCAAAGTTAGTATTACTGTTTTATAAAAAAAAATTAAAAGGTTTTTCTTTCTATTATGTGCTGGAAAATTTAACATCATTGGAATTATGTGATCCTTGAAATTTAAATTGAACCTGTGAAATTGCACCTGGAAATAAAATAATTCCTTTAATAGAGCAAAGAGCCAATTTTTCCATTGGTAATGCACTATTCAATTAGTTAAAGTCAGTTAAAATTGATGAAAATTCTTAGAACTTTCATTTTTTTGACAGTTATAATGACTCACCTCTAGATTTGATTAACCATAAATAGTTTCCTATTTTAAGGCACAATATAAAGAAAGCTGAAAAAACTAATTCAGTTTTCTTTTTTAAAATTCTGCATTACTTCCCAACATTTCCTGTTCATTAAAGAGAATGCACCTACTCCTCTTGTATTTCTCGATGGCAGAAAGTTTTTCTATTTAATAATTCAACCTAATCTATTCAAAGGCTGAGTCTAATGCCTTTTCACTTACTTTTCCAGTTCCTCCTGGGAGTGTGCAAAAGTACAGCTGGCCCCACGAGGGCATCCTCCTCTCTGCTTCATATCTCGACACATGTATGTCTTATATTTGCTATGCTGTGGAGGCTAAGACCAAAATTGAAACATTAGACATTAAAAACAGATGAAAATTTTTCACTGCCATTTTAGGATCTTGGTAATCTAGATAAACAATTCAGATTGATTCACACACTTAGCCTACCATGAGCAAAAGTGTTGGAAAATCATTTTGTCTGAAGTCTCAGGGTCCCAAAATAAGTAAGTGAATTAAAAAGAATGTAGCCAGGCGAAAACCAAGATGGCGGCATAGGTGAACACCTAAATGCTGCCTTGCACAGCAATTTCAAAACTATAGCTAAAAGACAAAATGGATATCATCCAGAACCACAGGAAAGCTGGGTAAGTGGAAATTCTACAACTAGAAGGAAAGAGAGGGGCTCACAGAGACTCAGAGGAGCTGCAAAAAGCTGAAGTACGGAGACACATGCATGGAGAGGAAGGGCGGTGGAAGGTCTGGCTGGCTTCCTCTAGCAGGAAGGAGACAGAAATTCTTGACCGCACTGAACCCCAGTTTTGGGTGAGACTCATATGGGAGAGTCTGGACTGCCAAAAAAAGGGAGGAGTGCCCAGAAATTCAGGGAAACTCAGGGGAGCTGCGAAAGGCAGAAGTTTGGAGGTGCACACACCAGTGCACTCAGAGAGGACTGACCGCTAATTATGCCGCTGGCTTTCTCTAGTGGGAGGAAGACCAAATCTCCCAACTGTGCTGAACTCTACTTCCGACTACATTGAACCCCAGTTTCAAGCGAGACCCTGGGGACCCAGACTCATACGGGTCCCTGGAGCACACGGAAACTCAGGGGAGATGTGAAAGGCAGAGGTTTGTCATGTGCACAGAGCGGGCTACCGCGATTACTGAGGAACACTGAGACGCAGAGGCTGCATAGGGCAGGACTGATGGGAAGCCAAGGCTATCTGCTCAGCCCTGAGACTCTTGCAAGTCTTGTATCATAAGGCTGATTCCAGCACAGTTCTCTTGGTGTAGACATACTGATCCTCCAACCAATTGGCTTGAAGGTCAATTCCCCCCAGGGATACCAACAACAATCAAGACTTAACTACAACAAGGGTGTACACACAGTCCACAAAGGGGTGCACCAAGATAGTCCACCTCAGGTAACTGGGGAGGCGAAGCTACTGGGCCACATAGGACACTTAGCACACAAAGCTACTCTACCAACTCAGGGAAGCAACGAAAATGTGGAGACAAAGAAACAGGTCACAAATGAAAGAAATGGAGAAAAACAAACAACTGGATCCAGAGTTCAAAATCACAGTTATAAGGTTGTTCAAGAATTTCCTAGAAAAGGTTGATAAATTTGGCGAGACCCAAGAGGAGATGAAAAAGGACTAATTAGATATTAAACATATACTGACTGAAATAAAATATATTATACAGAGATTTAACAGCAGACTAGAGGAATGCAAGAATGAAGTCAAAGATTTGAAATACAAAGAAGCAGAAAACACTCCACTGGTAAAGCAAAGAGAAAAAAGAATCCCAAGAGTAGAAGATAGTATAAGGAGCCTCTGGGACAACTTTAAGCATACCAATATCCGAATTATGGGGATGCCAAAAGAAGAGAGAGAGTAAGATACTGAAAACTTAAAGAAATAATGACTGGTGAAAGAAATAGACTTATAAGTCCAGGAAGCACACAGACCCCTAAACAAAAGAAATCCAAAGAGGACTACACCAAGACACATCATAATTAAAATGCCAAGAGCAAAAGACAAAGAGAGAATATTAAAAGCAGCAAGAGAAAAACAGTAATTACTTACAAGGGAGCATCCATACGACTGTCAACTGATTTCTCAACAGAAACTATGTAGGCTAGATGGGAGTGGCAAGAAATATTCAATGTGATGAATAGCAAAAACCAAAACCAAGATTATTCTACCCAGCAAAGCTTTCATTCAGAATTGAAGGTCAGATAAAGAGCTTCACAGATAAGAAAAAGCTAAAGGAGTTCATCAACACCAAACCAGTATTATATGAAATGCTAAAGAATATTCTTTAAGAAGAGGAAGAAAAAGGTAAAAATAAAAATTAGGAACAACAAATACATATCTATCAACAAGTGAATCTAAAAATCAAGTGAATAAAAAATCTGATGAGCATAATAAACTGGTGAAAATAAAGAATTGGGGGCTTAGAAAGGGAGTGGACTGACAATTCTCAGGGAGAAAGAGGTGAGGGGGTCATGCAGGGAGAGACTGGACAAAAATCGTATACCTATGGATGAGGACAATGGGGGAGAGGGGTAAGGGCAGAAAGTGGGGTAGAAGCCAGGTAAAGGGAAGCTATGGGAGGAAAAAAGAGGAACAATTGTAATAATCTGAACAATAAAGATTTATTAAATTAAAAAAAAAATGAAAAGAATGTAGCCAAATTTTCTGATATGTTCTCAAACATGCACCATTACATAAATTCTTGATTAAATCTCAAGGGAGCACTATGATCTTCTTTCAAGGTTTATAATGAAAATCCTAAACCATTGGAGTTTAGGACTTTCTAATGTTCAACCTGTGTTCTAATATTTGTTGTTAACAATGTGTAGGATAGTATACTTTTAATCATGTTTCTTTATAACATACCACAAAATCTTTAATAGGCCCTATAACTGAAAAATATTCTGTAACCAATTCTTGGCATATAGATTATATCAAAGACTTAACATATTTCCAAAGGTACAAAGGGAACATTATTTACAACTCAGTGATAGGGCAGGATAACAGTTTTGGGAGTTAATATCAAATATAATACTAAGTGAAATAATATTTAATGTAGTTTATCACCTACTGGCAGAATTTCAAGGTTATTCTTATTATTTTGTTACATTCATCATGTCTAATGGATTAGAGAGTTAAAAATAGGTTTTAATTTTTTATTTCTGAATCAAAACATAAAAGCTCTGATCTGTTCTTAAATTGATTAGGATAAGTATATCCATATTATTCTACTTGGGACAGTTTTATCTTTTATCTCCCAAAGAAGGTAAGAATAGATCATTATTGTTAGTATTTACCTGAACCAGATAAATTAAAAACAAAGTTTTAATTTCTCAAGTTTACTACTGAAGAATAAAAGATCTAGTGAACCTAATATAAAACCTAAGAACAAAACAAAATTCTGGGCAGTAAAATGAAAAACTCTAGCCACATAATCTATTATATTTTAGTGCTATAAATTTCACTTTAAAATATTTGAGGAAAGTTTGGTCCAATGGCATAACAGATATTATGAATAAAAGTGTCAAAATACTAATATAGAAAAAGCATATACAAATGTGGAAACAGTACTGGAGAGATGTAGCATTAGCACTAAAAAGTGATACTTGTTGTCCGACAGAGATGTAATAATAATCAAAGAGAATAATTTAATTTAAATTGAATAAACTTTAGTACAGAATCAAATGCTGCTATATCCAATGTGAACAGTGAGTCCAGTACATTATTTCATTCAATGTTGTCACATAAAATTACTAGGCTAATCCAGGAAACCAATTGTTTCTACAGTCAGAGCTTTAAAATGCTCATGTTACTTCACTGACTTGTGTTTCTTACCTGCTGTTGATCTGCTCCTTTCTTGCTGTGGTTCTGGATGTAATCAACCAGTCCATGTACCACTGTACGCACAGCAACCAATCCATTTTCTAGCTGTTCCCAAGTAGGAGGAGGAGCATCTACACAACAAATAAAAATCAAATTTTTAAATAATGTTATCCAATGTTTTGCTCAATATTAAATTAATAAAGGAGATGTGTCAGCTCTTCAGTGAAATCAACTAAGCTTCAGGTAATAATAGCTTGTTCTCCTAAACATCATTGTAAAGAAATAGATATATTCTTCTAAATCTGCGGCTGTAAACTAAAATAGCTGTAGGAACAAGGAAGGTAACATAAGGGAATTAAGTAGGCCAGACGATAAATAGCAACTGCCAATAGATGCTTAATTTTGGAAATGACAACAGAAAAAGGCAGGAACTGTGTTGAAATGGGTGGCATGTTTCACATCTAAAGTTTTACTATTAACCTTAGCTGATGGTTGTTGTTATGTGAAAATGCAAGGCTGGCCTGGCCAGATACACCACAGTTTCCCAGGGAAAGGTGAAATTTGAGATTTTTTTTAATGTAAAATTAGCCAGTTTTTATGTGTTGGTATCTAAAAAGTTTGGAATATTTGCAGGCCAACACTGTGTTTATCAAACAAAACTTAACTGTGGATTGACTACAGGCAACTTAATTTGTAATGACTATTTTGAAATTTGGTATAAATCAAGTACTGGTAAACAGAATTATTTTTAAAGTTTCACAGAAGAGCTAAAATATAAAGCAACTCTACGATACATCCTCTTCACTTAGTAATTTGTTTGTCCAGGGCCAGCATTGAGATTTTATAAAGGAAAAATTAACCTCGAGGCTTAATATGAAATATTCTTTAAAAGAAATATAAAATGAGAACACAGATGCAGATATGACTTCTATTGGGAGACATTCTGAAAGATTTAGGTGATGGCACCTAAACTAGGCTTTGAAGGGTACAGGGAATTTTAACAAGAACAATAGGATGAAAATAACAGAGAAGGTAAAGAGAATAGTTACACAAAAAAAGTATTCTTTTTTTTTTTTTTTTGGAACTTCTAACTCCCGGGGATTGTTCTCATTGCTGGGGAAGCAGTGGCAACCAAACAAAAATCTCTGTTGAAATCTCTGTTGTATTCAAGGAGAGGAGCCAGAGAATAGATATGATGAATTACCAAAATACAAAGTATTTTGATAATAATAAATTGAGAAAGTAGAATAAAGGAGGGGAGTAAGATGGGTACAGTATGTGTGAAATTTCAGAAAGGGTAGCCTGAGAAGGCGTCCTTGACAAGGTTATATTTAACCAAAGACCTAAAAGTAAGGTTAATATACTAGGAGAAAAATATTCTAGGAAGAAGGAAGAGGCAGTGCAAAGCCGTTGTGAGAGTACGCCTGGCCTGTAGGTGGAGCTGAAACCAGAGAGAAGTAAGTTGGATGGAAAAGAGAGACGATGAGAAAGGTAAAGAAAGACCAGATCTTGGGAAATCTGTAAGTCATGGAAAAGATTTTTGCTTTTGTTATCTGATGAAGGTCCTGAAAAATTTTGAGTAGAGGGGTAACAGAAGCACTTTAGCGCCTATGCTCAAATCAGACAGACAACAGGAGGCTATTCTATAGTCCATGAAGAGAGGTAAGGGTGGTAGAATTGAAAGTGATAAGCAGAGTAGGTGGATTCTAAATGGATTTTATAGGATATGCTGATGGAGCAGATGTACTTATGAAAGAAAGATAAGTTAAAGATGATATCACCAAGACCTTTAGACTGAGGAAATGGAAGACCAGAAATGCTATTAACTGGAATGGTGGGGCAGAAGCTTGGAATTCTTTTCAATTGATTAAGTTAGAAATTCCTATCTGATAGTCAAATAGAGAGGTTGGATATTGAGCAGACAGGTGGATATAAAAAAGAATTCTGGAAGAAGGTGTGGGCTGCAGATATTATGTTTCATAGATCCTAAAATACCATCAATTGTAACACCACAAACCAGTATTTTATGTGACCCCATAATTAAAAAAAGATTACTAATTAAGTTATCACATGTCATTGCTTGTTCAAATGCATTCCAATTTCAGAAATGCTACAATCTGTAAAAAAACAACTGTAGGCTTTAATAATATTTTAAGCACATTCTAGGGAATAGGTATAAATAGGAAACAGAAGAGATACAAGGATTAAACTTCAGAAGCACTCCAAAAATTAGAGGCTGGGGGGGGGGGTGGAAATGGTAAGAAGCTATGGAGAGGAGGAGAAACCAGCAAAAGAGGCTGAGAAGGAGAATCCTATAAAGAAAGAAGGAAACTAGGAGAGTAGTGGCCTGAATTCAAGTGGAAAGAAGTGTTGCAAAAAGTAAACAACAATGTTAAATGCTGCTAATAGTTAAAATACAAGTGAGTATCAAGAGCTGATGTATAGAGTCAGCTACGTGGAAGTCCTTGTAACCTTGATAAATGCACACTGAATTAAGTGGTAGAGATAAATGCCTGGCTACAGTGAGCTCAAAAGAGTGCTATAAAAAAGGAGAGAAACAGAGAAATGGAGTGGTGGGCGGATGGCAAATGGTGTCAAAAGTGTGTTACAATGAGAGGAATAACTGTATATTTGTATGCTGATAAAAATACTCCAGTAGAGAAGAAAAACTGAAACAAACAAGTCTGTCTGGAAGACAGCCTTGACAAGATATTAGTGCAGGGGGAGAGAAGGTGGCCTTAGGTGCAAGTACAGGTTATCCACGCTCATATAAGGAGCACAGATTCTATTGGTACAGATGCAGGTAGACAGAGTGGGGTTGATGGAATGGTGAGCTTGTGAAAGTGCCCTTTTGATTGCTCAGAATGATCAGTGTGTGTGGTGGATCACTGTGTTCTAGGAATAGATCTAATCTAGTTTGATTAAGCAGTTTTGGTAGTAAATCTACAAAGGTAGATCGATAAAAATCCAGTCAGTATTTTAAAACCTTATTCGATAGAGTAACATTGAAAGCTTATGAACGTAGAAGTGAGAGATGTGATTTATTTTGTAGCAGTAAGTGGAATGGATGGCATTCGATCTTAGGAAAAGGACTGAGGCCTCACTAAGGCGTCTGAATATTAATGGACATGGGATAAAGGGATATTGTGAAAGAAGAACAGATAGATCCTATTGTCTGGAATAGTATGTAGAGCAAGTGAAAGGAAAGATATAAGAAACACAAAAGACTCAAGTTTTAAGCTCACATACCTCAAGAATGAGGTCATTTACAGAGAATGGGAACATAGGAGGAAGAGAGGGTAATGAATGAAGATGAAATAAGGAGATGATGGTGAATATCAGAAAGTGGGTCTGAAGTAATGAAGAGATAACAGTGATAGAGATATTTGGGAGCCTATTCTATATCATAAAAGCTTAATATGAAAGTTATTCCACTGGGTGTTCGACCACTTGCTATGACATGGGACCAAAAACACACAACTAATGAGATATGATTTAGAAAAAATGAAAAAACTTTAGTCAAAAAGATAAGAATGGTAAAATATAGCACAAATTGACAATGAGAGAAAAAACAAAGGATTTCAGAGAGAATCTACTTTGCTGGTGAAATGAACAGCATAATAAAAAGTATTAAATAAATATTAGTTGAAGTAATATAGAGACAGACAAAAATGGGGGCAGAATCTAAATACTGTAGAAGAAATCTGCAATAGCCATTCTCAAAATGGTAACCAAAAATAATTAAAAGATTCATTAAGCAGCACTCAGGCACACATAGGACAGACAGCCCATTAACATTCCTTGGGTTTACCTGGACTCGGGTCAATGTTTGCTAATAGCTCCAAATGAGGTCTTAGTCGGTTCAAATTTGCTGGATCTCCAGTTCGCTGGAGAGCAATTGTTAGTTCCTGGACACTTTGTGCAAAAGAGGCTGGAGTCTGCAACTTAAAAAAAGACAAATATTAACTCTCCAAAGGCCAGAAAATCCTCGGGGGGGGGGGGGGAATTATTTACAATATCACAATCATTTTTTGCAATTTATTAAATTTAATTTTACCTTTCCACACATCCCAAGCTTTGGCCAGATATGTACTGTGCCCTTGCTTCCCTCTGCTATCACATTCCTTACATGTGAGACCTCTCTCAATTCTTAGTTTGGAAGTACTCTTTCATGTTCTTACAGTTTGGCTCTTGGGGTCCTTCCAGTAATTAAAATTTGGAAAGATAGTCTAGAAATAATGCTATACAAAGGACAGAACAATGAACTCAGTTTGAGTTCAAATTCTGTTAAAGACCAAAGATTATGACACCGGCTATAATCTTTACAGACTCTCTCTAAAAATCAATGGGGGAAAAATATCTTCAGATGAGGATTAATAACAAAAACTATCATTATGGAAGTTTCAATATGCTATAATCAGTCAGTCGCATCATTTCAGACCTAAAAGATGCAGGTAAAGTTTGGCTAAAGGTATCTACAGGCCCTAGCCAGTTGGGTTCAGTGGATACAGCACTGGCCTGCTAACTGAAGAGTTGCGGGTTTGATTCTGATCAAGGGCATGTACCTTGGCTGCAGGTTTGATCCCTAGCCCTAATCGGGGCACATAGAGGAGACAACCAATCAATGTGTCTCTCTCACATGGATGTTTCTCTCTTCCTCTCTCCCTCCTCCTTCTTCCCTTTCACTCTCTCTAAATATCATTGGGAAAATATCCTCATGTGAAGATAAACAACAAAAAAGATAATCTAGGGAAGACTTATAAGATAGACAAAGTAATATATATCATATTGAAAATTTTGCATATTGAAATTTTGCAACCCATTTCCCAATTCTCCTTTAACATTAATATTCTACTCATTCAAAGAATTCTATTTTGGGGAATAGGAGAGAGAGAAAAAAAACAAAACAGAAGAGCAGAGTAGCCCAGAAAGAGGCTTTGTGATTAAGAACATGGATTCTAGAGTCAGAATACCCCAGTTCATATCCAAATCTGTCACTGGAGAAATGTATTTACTCTCTGTCTCTGTATAAAAGGGATGATAGAGAGCTGTTGGAGAAGACTAAATAAACTGTTTAAACCATCAGCACATAGTAAGCTCTCAGTAAGTGTTAAATATTTGGGGCAACAGCTTGACCTTATTTCTCTCAGTTAATGGTTGGGTAACTCTAAGTATATCATCTTCATGATTATAAGTATATAAGGTAGTAAAAATAGTAAAAATTAAATTAAATACTATTATTGAACATAATATATTTACAAGGTGTTTTTATAGCACTTTCATATATTTCATATGAAATATACACATTTATGGTATGCTCCAAGTTTTGGGTTTTTTTAGTATGCTCCAGTGTTCAGAGAATTAAAATTTGCTCTTAGAGTCAGAAATAAATAAAATTAATGTGAACTCTAGTGATCTTTTCATCATCATAACAAACAACAGAAAGTAAAAATAAGTTTACTGAAAATTTGATCAAACTTAGAATGGTTGGTAAAATTCTAATGGTTGGTGAAAATTTTCTGCTGAAAATAATATGAAGCCTCAGTGTGTGTGTACATCTTCCAGACCATAAAATGGCTGCTACCAGCAGACAATAAAGTCACTTAAGAAATGGGTTTAACTAACACAGTGAACAAAACTCAGAACAGTAAAAGTAGGGTGAGAGGCAATGATATAAAAGAAATGCCAGCTTCTCAAAGAATGAGCGAATGAATGCTGGAAAAAGCATTAAAACACTAATCAAATATTTTATGAAAAATATCAATTATACTTCAATTTAAAAAAATCTTTATATTAGCAAACTAGTATTTTGATGTGATTAGGTATGACATGACACCAGACTATAGAGAATATAACTTAAAGGAATGTGACGTATAGTGCTCACTTTAATACACACTAGTTAAATAAATGAATAAAAAAAATTCCAGGATTACTGCAAGAGGTAAGGAACAACAAAAGGGTCTACCTTATCAATGATGGACTGCATATGAGATTTGTGAGACTGGTCTCCATACAGCAAAGAGGACCATTGGTCTGGTGCGATTCGCAAGCCTGCTTCCATAGCAATCTGAACTATCTGGGAGTCATGCTCTCGCCGAAGAGCTTCATAGGTCCTGAATTCTTCTTTTAGTTGCATCAAAGAGGAATCTTCATCACGTTTGGTGACCTAACAAGACACACATCTCACTGTGAGTCAGGTAAGGAACAAAGTGGGCTTATTCTTTATGAGAGCATCTATGGATAACAGCAAATTTTCTTTAAAAAATGTTTTTAGTGATTTCAGAGAGAGGAAGGGAGAAGGAGAAATAGATAGAAACATCAATGAAAGAAACACCAATCAGCTGTCTCCTGCACACCCCCTCCTGGCCAATGACCTCCTGGTACAAGGGACAACACCCAGCCAACTAAGCCACACTGGCTGGGCAAAACAGGTAATTTTTAATGTAACAAAGTTCTTATAGTAACAATAGCAAGGTTAAAATGGAGCACACCATTCTGCGATATAAAACATTCCCCCTTTTATAGATGTCAAAATCCTTGGAATGATATTAGAACGAAGAGCCAAATACAACTTATTTCCTGCTTCAATGACTCTCTCTCCAGACCAATTCTCCTTGTAGTCTTAGTGAAAAACTGATCCAGCTTATTAGTCTCTCCAAATAGAAAACTCTATAAGCTTCAGTTTGATCTATGTTGTTTAATATCTAACATACAAGTTTAATACAAAAAGATTTAAGTTTAATAGGATGCCATCTGTATTCTTTAAAAGAAAAATTACTGAATTTCCTGAAAAGACTCAGGCAATTTTATTAAACTAAAAGTGTTATTAATTGTTTAGGGAATGGACAGTGTTTCCTATAAGCTGAAATGTAACAGAGGTTCATACCTTGAAACAGGAGGCTCTATACAGGAGTTGGACAACATGCCCAATGCTAGTTTTAGAGGCTTGAGGGAACCGTGGCTCTAACCTTTGCACCACAAAGAGAACCAATACTTTTCTTGACAAAGCAGAACCATCTTCTAAAGCCAGGAGAACCAACTTTAGAGCTTCCTCCTGCATTGCTAGGAAAAGTTGGGCAAAATCAAAATTTATCATGTGCAAGGATAAGATAAATTCACTTTTTAAAAGGGCAATACTCAATAATTTTTACAGGTATCAGTTAAATAGACAACACAAGGATAGACAGTTACGCTTTTTAACCCTTTGGGGACTTTTTGTATTACATTTTATTTACGAAAGAAATAAAAAAAATCAATACACTCAAGAAAAATGTCTATCAAAATGAATAAACTTCTGGCCTTAAGGGAAAAGTTAAGTGCTCTGAAAAACTGATGTGGAATCACCCATGCCATAGTCATCAAGTAGAATATTGCTTGAAACAACAGAATTTGCAATGAACTAGCCGTTGTATATATTTATAGTCCTCAGACCATACTTTAAGAATTACTAGTGTATTATGTATGGAATTTAATTCTATACCTGGTCCAAGGAACTGGCAGCCCCGAGCCCTTACTGCTGCCCAAAGATTCGAAGAGAGCTGCTGAGGATTCTGGTGCTGGAGAATGAGCTCTGTAACTGTTCGTTCACCTAAAGATCGAGCTGCTCGCATGGCACGAATCCTGCCTTCTTCTTCCACTAGTTGGCAGTGGACCAGAGTCACCAGCTTCCTTTGCATTGGGCGACTCAGAACACTCTGAGTAGTGCTATTCAGACCCACTCCTTTAAATAAGAGTAAAAAATTATTTCTAGGTTTGCAATGCAATTTTAGAGAGTTCAGAAAAACTTCCTCGGATGGGCTCATTGACTAATGGGTTCTATTAGAATATTTAAAATGAATAACAGAATTACACTAGTGAAGCATTTTTAAAAGTATACAACAAAAGCTTTTACCTCGTGCAAATACAACATTAATGACATTAAATATATCATTATTGATTTTAATCAAGGAGAAATAAAGATGACAAGGTTGGATAATAATAATTAGTTTAAGGCCCAAATCTGAAGGTCATAACAGTTCTGACGTATTATTTCATAGTGAAATAACAAGCTGTAATGGCAAGATAGTAATGGCAACTTTCAATTTTATTACCTTCCCTATAGCACAACATATAAAACTGAATAGAAGGTAGACAATTCAGAGTTGCCAAATGATAGCGAGCCCTTCTGAAACCATTATTGCATTTATACTTATACTTATTTCTGTAACTCATTCAAATAATGTTTCCAACATCACATAAACTCTCAATTCACTACTTTGATAAGATTTGTAATAACATTATTTAGCACTAATGAGTTTGATTTACACTAAGTAAATTTCATTAACATTCATTTACATTCCAAAATTTTTATGATAATAAAAGTATTTTTAATAAACATGTGCTTAGCATTACTAACAGCACCCGACTTACCTCTAGCGCTGCTGAGTGGTTTCAGGTACAATGCTAATTCTTCTACACATTTCCTGGCTTCGTCATAATGCTTTGTATCTTCAACCCCACTACACAATGTAACGGGCTGCTGCTCAGGGACCTAGAGATCAAAAGAAGAGGTCTGTGAAAGTGCTTACTAATCAATTAAACAAGTGCTTTTTTGTGTATGTTTTATGCATTGCCATTTAACACCAGTAACATTAAAACTCCCATTAAATTTACTGAATTCTTAAAGAACTTCATATTCTTTTAAGTGCTATTCCTCTCATATTTCTTTCCATTTCTACACCAGCTCCAAAAAACTAATTTATTCTGTCTTTATAAATAGTATTGTTGATGACAATGAAACAAGTATGTAAATAAATTAAGTTTTCCTTATGACTAAGAACTGCTCTTTTTACCTTCAACATCTATCTAATAAAAGAGCAATATGAAATTGACTGTACCTCTGCTACACCAATCAGCCATTCAGAGTAAGTATGCAAATTAACCCAACCAAGATGGCTACAGCCACAGAGAGAGGAGGAGGGAGCCTTGGGTTGCCCCTGGCGATGGAGGAAGCCAAGCTTTCGTCACACACTCAGACCTTTGCTTAAAGCAACAAAGTTGCAATGGCTGTGCCAGCAGAAGGCTTGGCTCTGCTCCAGGCTACAAAGTTTCAATTGTAGAAGATAAATAAATCCCAGATACCAGGGCCTCTACTTGGGTCACCTGGGGCCAGAGCTGTGGCTGGCCTGCAAACCTCCTCAAGCCCCAAGGGAACACCTACCCTGATTCAGAACATCCTTCAGGGCAAATAAGCTGGCCCCCACCTGTGCACCAGGCCTCTATCCTATCTAATAAAAGAGTAATATGCAGATGGACCATCCCTCCAACACACAAGATGACTGCCCTTATGTGGTCAAAAGATCCTGCCTCCATGTGGAGATGGCCAGCAGGGAAGGGCAGTTGGCAGGGATCAGGCCTGCAAGGGAGGGCAGTTGGGGGTGATCAAAATTCCAGGGGAGGGCAGTTAGGGGTGACCAGGCCTGCAAAGGAGGGCAGGTAGGGGTGACAGGTCCACAGGGGAGGGCAATTACAGGCAAATAGGCTGGCAGGGGAGCAGTTAGGCATCAATCAGGCTGGCCGGGAGTGGTTAGGGGATGATCAAGCTGGCAGGCAGAAGTGGTTAGGGGCAATCAGGAAGGCAGGCAGGTGAGCAGTTGGAAACCAGCAGTCTTGGATTGTGAGAAGGATGTCCGACTGCCTGTTTAGGCCCAATCTTAGGATCAGGCAGTTGGTCATTCCTCAAAGGGTCCCAGATTGGAGAGGGAGCAGGCTGGGCTGAAGGACACCCCCCATGCATGAATTTCATGCACTGGGCCTCTAGTACATAATATTAACCTTTCTGCAGCCTTAGGAAAATCTGAGTGGGGTTAGATCCAAAATTTCAGTATATTTACTCTCATAATGATTTATGGTAAATAGATGGTACTTGGGACATTATGCAAACTAATATAGTGAGAGGTTATTTAAGTGAATCATATCTGGCTTTCAAAACCCTGCCTCCCATGACTTTGTGAAGCCTTCTGAAGGCTGAACTTAAGATCAGCCTGATCCTGAACTTAAGAATACTGACATAAAACTTTCAAAGTATTACTTTCAAAATTACCACACTAACCTTTATGGTTATCTAGGGATATTTGCTCCTATCCTACATAAATGGTTCCCAAAGGCTGAGGGCTACAGTTTCTGATCACCTTCTTCTTCTTTCATTTTGATTAATATCTACTAAGTAAAACTGTCTGAAGCAGCTTCACTTTTATTAAGTAAAAATGCAATGGTTTTGTGAAAAATATTTTCCTTAATATAAGTCCTTGTGACTTCTTGGGTTTCTCTAGCGATCTGAATTGCTAAATTTGTTGAGAAAGTCGGACCACCAGATTAAAACATTGTTACCATATTATGACTGAGAAACACTGGACTATCACGGTAAGGTAAGTCTCCTAACAGAATGAAATAAAGGAGTGGCACAGTACTGAACAGAATTTTACCTATTTAAATAAAGGGTAATGTTACCCAGTTTTAATTCAACAAGTTTGCCTCAGAAGGAAAACACACACAGAAATTAAAAAGTATAGTAGGTCACCCATCATACCTGAGCACCCACTAGTTGAAGCAACGCTGAGTTCACGGGAAGGAGCTCAATGTCTGTATTGATAGTGGTCTGGTCAAATGGGCAAGCCTTCCGGTGGAGTTTATTCAGGCACATCTTGCAGACAGTATGGCCACAACCCAAACTGATGGGCTTTCGAATTGTTTCGTCGAAAGTCTGAGTGCAAATCGGGCAGGAAAGGAAATCCGTCCACTGTGGAGCTTGTACAGGCATTGCTTCTGGAGTTGCAATTCACTAACACACACACACACACACACACACACACACACACACACACACAATCTAAAGCAAAGATTCCACTGGAATCAAAATCTTTGAAAAAAGTTTATCTTTTTTTAATAGTTTCTGTAGATACAGTCAGCACATAGTGTGAAATATAACCTGGAAAACAAAGAAAAAGGAAAAATAAATCAATCTCCCTTTTTAAATTAAACTGTCTTCTCAACCTACCACCTCCAACCTTTCATAGTGAATTTATATCACCATACCCTCTTTTTGCCCTTTTACAGAATTAGAGCCATCATAAAACATCCAGTCTCAGCCCCTCAATTTAAAGATGAGGTACAGACCCCAGAAAGATAGAATAACATGCCTAAGATGACACACAAAGTTAGTAATAAAATTAAAAGATCCAAGACCTAAGTCTCTCAAATTTATCTAAATCTGTGCTTGTTTTATATTTAAAAATTAGCCTTTTTAAGGTGGTCAATAATATTCTTTTTTTTTAATCTATACACGTTACATGAATCTGTTCACAGCTGTGAACTTTTATCAAGCCCTACACTTAAAATATGTGCATTCCTGTTGTATGTTACCCCTCAATAAAGAGGGAATTGGCCTAAAATAAAAAACTATCTTAAAATACTTTATCATCAAATTTGGCATGGTTAATGAGATAAAAAGAAGTTGTAGTGTATTTTTAAGATTTTTAAGATTTATTTTTAAGGATTTTAGATATTCTTTTTTTAATGTTTTATTTTATTGATTTTTTTACAGAGAGAGGAAGGGAGAGGGAAGGATAGATAGAAACATCAATGATGAGAGAGAGACATCGATTGCTGCCTTCTGAATGCCTCCCACTAGAGATCTAGCCTGCAACCTGGGCATGTGCCCTGAATGGGAATTGAACCATGACCTCCTAGTTCATAGATCTATGCTCAACCATTGACCCATGCTGGCTGGGCAATAAAAATATACTTTTTAAAAATAATAAATAGCCGAAACAGGTTCGGCTCAGTGGATAGAGCGATGGCCTGTAGACTGAAAGGTCCTGGGTTCGATTACTGTCAAGGGCATGTACCTTGGTTGCAGGCACACCTCCAGTAGGGGGTGTGCAGAAGGCAGCTGATCGATGTCTCTCTCTCATCAATGTTTCTAACTCTCTATCCCTCTCCCTGCCTCTCTACACAAAAAAAAAATCAATAAAACATATTTAAAATAATAATAATAAATAAATAAATCTCTAAATGTTTATATTAATAAAATGAATAATTAATATTATAATTTTTTCAGGGCTTTTTGTTTTACAAAGAAATAAGATCTCCTAGTAACAAAAGTATTTCAATGAACAATAAACAGTAAGACCAATGATTCATTCTACCAGCTCAGTAACTAGTCTGCAGATATCCAACTCCAACTCTCATAGCTGCTGTGTAGCCACTCAATTCAAATCCATGCCTCTGCAAAATAACAAATAACTCCATGTTGTGAGCCTCAAAGGTTTAACTGTGGTTAAAGCAACTGCTAAAAAGCTACTATAAACTTACAATATGATATAACAGTGCTTAGTTTTCTGAAATCAATCCATGTGTCAGGCATTATTTTAGGTATTTTCAAATGATTCTCTTATTTAAGTACTAGAGGCCCAGTGCACAAAACTTGTGCACTGGTAGGGCCCCTAGCAGCTGCTGGTCAGGGCCTCCTCCCTTCCCCCGGCCAGCCCTGCTCCCTAGTAAAACTCCCTGACAACTCCCAGTTGAGGGGACAATTTGCATACTATGCTTTTATTATATAGGATCTACTATAACTCTAAATCAAAATACAAACTTCTACCAGTAACCAATATCTGTTAGGTATTTTAATATTTTCAGTGTTCTATACACAGTATCTTATTAACTGAATGCTCACAGTAATGATATAATGTCATTATCTCTATTTTAAAGATAAAGAAACTAAAGAAAGTACAGCCTGGTCAGTGTGGCTCAGTTGGTTGGAGTGTCGCCCTATACACTGAAAGGTTGTGGATTCGATTCCTGGTGAGGGTGCACACCTGGTTTGAGGGTTCAGTCCCCAGTCAGGGCACATATTGAAGGCAACCAATCGATGTTCCCTGTCACGATGATGGTTTTTTTCCCCGTTCTCTCTCTTCCTCTTCTAAAAGCAATAAGCATACCCTCAGGTGAGGATTAAAAAGAAAAAGAAAAGAAGTCAAAGTAAATAGAAGTACTCAAAGACACAAGGCTAGTAAGGGTCATAATTGGGATTCAAACTCAGATCTAACTCCCAAACTAGTACTTTTAAATCCTATAATGTGTGCCACTTTACAGATGAAAGTTAATAGTCACTAAAGTGAAGGAGCTTTTATGGGTGATGGAAATATTCTAAAATTGGATTCTGGTGATAGCTGTACAATTCTGTAAATTTACTAAAAATCATTGAACCATGCATTTAAAATAAGTTATTTTTATAGTATGCAAATTGTACTTCAATAAAGCTGCTAAAATAGTCATTAAAGGCTTTTTATAAAAGGTCAGTTTCAGGGAGAAACCAGTTCTGGGCGAGCCTCTGGGGTCCCAAACTCATACACGGGGAGACTAGACTGTTGCAAAAAGAGAGGAACACATGGAAACTCAGGGGAGCCGTGAAACTCAGAGGTCTGGATGTGCGCACACAAGTGCAAGCAGAGAGGACTGACTGCTGAGTGTGTCGCTGGCTTTCTCTAGCAGGAAGAAGACAGAACCTCCCGACTGTGCTGAACTCCAGTTCTGAATGCACTGGAATTTTGGGTGAGACTCTGGGGACTCAGACTCATACGAGGGGAGTCTGGACTGTTGGGAAAAGAGAGGAGTGCATGGAAAATCAGAGGAGCTACAAAAGAGAGAGAGGTCTGGAGGCGCACGTGTGAGTGTGCACAGAGAGGACTGCAGCAATTACTGAGGGACACCAAGAACCAGAGGCCTCATAGAGCAGGGCTGATGGAAAGCCAAGGCTGTCTGCTCAGCCCTGAGACTTTGCCCCATCCAAGCCGAGCACAGAGGTTTTTGTAATTTTGTAAGTCTTGTATAAGGTTGACTCCAGCACAGTTTTCCCAGCGTAGACACAACTGATCCTCATAGCCAACTGGCTTGGAGGTCAATTCTCCCCAGTGATACCAACAATCAAAACTTAACTACAACAAGGCTGCACACACAGTCCACAAAGGAGTGCCCCATGTAAGTCCACCCCAAGTAACTGGGAGGCTGAACCACTAGGCCCTATAGGCCACCTAGCACACAGAGCTACTGTACCAACTCAGGGAAGCAGGAAAATGCAGAGACAGAAACAGACCACAAACAAAAGAAATAGAGGAAAACAAATGACTGGATATAGAGTTCAAAACCACAGTTATACGGTTTTTCAAGAATTTCCTAGAAAAGATGGATAAATTTAGTGAGACCCAAGAGGAGATGAAAAAGGACCAACTAGAAATTAAACATACACAGAGACCTAACATCAGACTAGAGGAACACAAGAATCAAGTCCAAGATTTGAAATAGAAAGAAGCAAAAAAAACAACACTCAACTGGAAAAGCAAAAAGAATCCAAAAATGTGAATATAGTGTAAGGAGCCTCTGGGACAACTTTAAGTGTACCAACATCAGAATTATGGGGATACCAGAAGAAGAGAGAGAGAGCAAGATACTAAAAATCTATTAGAAGAAATATTCACTGAAAACTTGTCCCACCTGGTGAAAGAAATAGATTTACAAGTCCAGGAAGTGCAGAGAACCCCAAACAAAAGGAATCCAAAGAGGACCAAGACACATATAATTAAAATGCCAAGAGCAAAAGACAAAGAGAGAATATTAAAAGCAGCAAGAGGAAAACAGTTAATTACCTACAAGGGAGCACCCATATGATTGTCAGTTCATTTCTCAACAGAAACTGCAGGCCAGACAGGAGTGACAAGAAATATTCAAAATGATGAATATCAAGATTACTCTACCCAGCAAAGCTATCATTCAGAACTGAAGGTCAGATAAAGAGCTTCACAGACAAAACAAAACAAAACGAAACTAAAAACTAAAGTAGTTCATCAACACCAAACCAGTATTATATGAAATGGTAAAAGGTATACTTTAAGAAGAGGAAGAAGACAAAGGTAAAGATAAAAAAATTAAGAGCAACAAATACATATCTATCAACAAGTGAATCTAAAAATCAAATGAATAAAAAATCTGATGAACAGAATAAACAGGTGAATAGAATCAGGGGCAAAGAAAGGGAGTGCACTGACAATTCTCAAGGGAAAAGGGGTGTGGGAGGTGTGAGAAGAAACTGGACAAAAATCATACACCTATGGATGAGGAGAATGAGGGGGGAGGTAAGGGTAGAAGGTGGGGTGGGAACCAGGTGGAGGGGAGCTATGGGGGAAAAAAGTGGAACAATTGTAATAATCTGAACAATAAAGATTTATTAAATTAAAAAAAGGTCGGTTTCAAATTTTTAAATGTAATAACTTAAAAATATAAAGACACTTCAGATTTGTTCTATGAGCACAGCAATACCACTATGTATTCAATAATTATATTGCTTTGAGGATTTCATCTACATATTACAAACTGACATTTTAAATGTTGTTTTAAAACGTACTACCATCTCCTCTATTACAGGTTCATCTTTGTATTACAGGTTCATCTTATCTGCTTCTCATTTAGAGGGTGAAAACACAGAAATTAAAATTCATCAAGTATCTACTCTGGGCCAGTCACTCTTCTAAGGCATTACTAGGCCCATCTATACCAATAAAAGGGTAATATGTTAATTAGACCAGGAAACCTTCTGGACATCCTTCCAGAAAAAGCAGGGCTGAGGCAGAGGCAGTTAGAGGTGATCAGGCCAGGAGGGAAGGGCAGTTGGGGGCAATCAGGCCGGCGCAGTTGGGGGCGAGCAGGCCAGCAGGCAGAGTGGTTAGGGGCAATCAGGCAGGCAAACCGTTAGGAGCCAGCAGTCCTGGATTGCAAGAGGGATGTCTGACTATCAGTAGATTGTAGAGGATGAAGGCCAGGCTGAGGGTCACCCTCCCCCGACCCCAGTGCATAAATTTCGTGCACCAGGCCACTAGTTTTATAGAAAACTGCTGAGCTGCTGCAGCATTAAATAACTGGCCCGAAGCTATCAATTGTGGAACTGAGACTAAAATTCAGCTCTTATATGAATTGAAGCATAAGTTGCTCTGAGAAAGATATTATATCAAACAAAACTTACTATCTTTAAAAAGGCAATCTTTATCTATTCCCACCCACCCTATCCTATGATATGAGTTTAATTCATTATTCTTGGCCTTAACTTAACCTACCATTTCTCTGGAACATTTCCATAGCAACCAACAACCAGTGAAAAAAATTTTTAACTATCTTGAAAAATAAAGCTAAAAACAGGAAATAAAAACAAAAACAAGAAAAATAAGTGAAGGCTTATAACTATTTATTGTTATAATTCTCAGAAGAATATAAATTAATTTACAGATAAAATAGCAGTCGGAGATGTTTAAGAGCAAGGTTTCTTCAGCAATAATACCTTGTGAAGAAAGACCTGATTGCACAACATCCTAGATATAATTTCATAGGCTAATGTTAGTACTAACGGAGAAATGCTTGGGACAAGTATGATGAGAAGGGCTTTTGATTTAGAGGGGGAAAGGCCTGAAAAACAGAACTTGATAAAGAAGGGTTAAGAAAGCTTCAATGGGTTCAATTAGGTAGCTTACTTACCCAGTGTGCAGAGGGACAAAAAGAAACATGTCTACCTCCAATTTAATGACAAATTTAGAAGAAAGAGTAAAAAAAGATAAATCCATTCCTGAGGAAGCTGCCGGATCTGAAGCTGAAACAGCCTGTGAATGACCGTGTCTAACTTTGTGTAAGTAGTCTGCAGCTCCAGGTTTCTATTCTATGTAATAAAGTTACACATTGTGGGTAAGTGTGCTATGCTGACTAGAAGAGGACAATCAGCAGTTATTAAGAGGTGATAGAATGACAAGGCCAGACTCAAAAGCATCATCATTAAGATCCTTTAAGCAGAAAAACCATACCCATTATAGCAAAACAGCCAATTATTATTTTCTTCTTTCAGTTTTTGCATTAATACTCTGTGTAGTGGTACATATACTATACTGTCAAATACATAAATATATCATCATCATTTAGTGATAACCCAAACATCAAGGACATAACAAGAACTAACAAAATCAAGACAATTTTGGAACATACCAGGCATTTTAGTTCATCTGTCTTCTGTTAACTGCTTTCAAATTAAATGCAAACTTCTGAAACTGGCTGTTTCCTTTGTAATAATTGATGTCTCCTTAATTAAGGTTGTTTGCTAAATCATAAAGATAACTCAATCTCATACAAAAGATTCATGAATAAATTTTGAAAACTAGGCCAAATATTTTAATGAGACTTTAGTTTTTCAGATCACATCTTGAAATCGTCCTCCTGCTACAATAATGGCTCCTTTTTGGTAGAGGAAGTTTGCTCTCTGTGTACCCAAAAGTTATTTTGAGACACAATGACAAATCTGATTGGCAAGTAGTCAATAATCTTGAATGTAGAGGAAAAAACCCCACAATGAAAGGAACATCTAACTGTGCCTCATAAGTTTATATTTCAGATTGTTAAATACTAATCTATAGACTGAGAAATCCAATGAGATTGAGACATTTTAAGGAGTAGCACTAATATTATTTCTTTAACTTATCCCACTTTACTATTTCTTTCCCCACCAGCACACTTAAATCCTTGTTTAGAGATGCTAAAAAACACACTTCTATGTCCCACCTGTCTTATTTAAATTTTTTTAAATCATTCAATTCCTATCCCTGTCTTCTCCTAGACTCTATTCTCTAATCCCTTTACCTCTCAGTTTTCAAACTACACTTTTCCCCAACCATTATTTTGAAATGCCTTTAACTGGCATCAAAAACCTTCTTATGAAGTTCAATAGTCACATTTCAGTCCTTATCTTTCTTCTTTTTATACAGCATTAATAACGTTGACCAATTGCCCTGCCTAGCTGATTTGGTTCAGTGGATAGAGCATCGGCCTACAGACCGAAGGGTCCCAGTGTTCAATACCGGTCAAGAGCTAGGGCACTGACACGTATCCTGGTCCAGGCTCATGCAGGAAGTAACTAACCAATGTGTTTCTCTCACATCAATATTTCTGTCTTTTTCTCTCTCTCTCCCACTCTCTAAAAATCAATGGAAAAATATCCTCAGGTGAGGATTTTTAAAAAAAATTTGTTGACGAGTTTATTACAGCAAATACTACCCCACTTTGGCTTCTATAATGGCACACTATCCAAGAATGGCAGGCCTTGTGTGCTGCTCTTGAGGGCTTCTCCTTCTCTGCTCATCCTTGGAATATATGTGGTTCCCTCAGATTCCTTCCTCACTTCTCTACAAAATTTCCTTATATGATGTCATCTATTTTTCAGCTTTCAACTATCTACTAAATGCTAATGACTTCCAAATCTGTATCTCAAGTTCAGACCTCTCTTCTGAGTGCCACGGCCATATAACCAGTTAGCTACTAGTCATTCATGTTTAACTAGGTCTCAAACCATTTCTACCTAATGAAATCTTTTGTTCTCCCAGTCAGTGACTGTGTGACTTAGTTGTTGACAGAAGCACTGGGGAATCATCCTTGACTACTTCCTCAAATCTGCCTCCTCAAATAATCAATCATCATGTCCTATTCATTTTATTTCTTCAATATTTCTTGAAATCCTCCCATCCATTCCCAATACCTTAGTTTAGGTTATCAACCTCTCTTACGTGGGTTACTGTGACAGTTTTTAATTGGTGTCCCTGTTAACAGTATCCCCATCCAGCAAAGCCAGGCTATATAACTAGATGGTAAATTCCTTAAAATCAGAGAGTATCTTGGGGGTTTCTCCCTCTTGCTTTTTGCTCTGTAGTTTTAATATAGAAAAAGTCAGCCGATATACATTCGCAAACCTATCAAGCTGGACTATTTGTTTTCTCCAAGAGAACGTCAATTAGGCTAATGGAAAACTTTAAGGCCTTAGCATCCAGAATAGCATGCACAGCTCAACAAGGTTATACATACAAGACTTGAATACCACTATAACGAAACTGGACCTAAAAGATATCCATAGAATAGTACATCCAACAACAGCAAATATTTTTTCAAGTGTACATGGAACACTCTCCAAAACAGGCCACATGCTAGACCAGTACAGGAACCCAAGAACTGTTTAACCCTACTAGTTTACTTAAAAAATAAACAAACAAAAAACAGACTATGGCAACTATTTCTTTTGAAGAGAACTATAGGAATATTTTACTAGATCACACTGAGAAATATTCAGGGGATTGAAATAGAAAATGTCTCCTAATTTTATATATAATTATATTGAAGTATGGCATACATACAAAGAGATACACAGATCAAGAAGGTTCAGCTCAATGAATTATCACAAAGTGCACATATTTGTATACACAACAGACATATTACCAGCACCCCAGCTAGCATAAGGCTCAATAAACCCTTTGTTTTAGAAAAGCGTTCACATGGAAGTTTTTGTTTCACAATCCCAACTACAGGATATTCTGGAAAAGGCTAACTATGGAAACAATACAAAGATCAATGGTTGCTGGAGTTGGGGTGGAAGAGGGGTGAATAGGCAAAGGACAAAGGATTTTTAGGGCAATAAAAATATTCCATGTAATATATATACTATCCTGACAGATACATACCATTATATATTTGTTCAAATCCATAGAATGTACAACACCAAGAGTGAACCCAAATGTAAACCATGAACTTTATCAATATAGGTTCATCAATTGTAACAAAATGTACCAATCTGGTGGTAGATGTTGATAATGGGAGAAAAGCTACACATGTGTAACAGACCAGGAGTACTGTATATGAGAAATCTCAGTACCTTCTTTCAATTTTGCTGTGAACCTAAAACGGCTTTAAAAAATAGTCTTTACAATTACAAAATGAGTAATCAACGACTGAATCTGAAATGTCTCTCAAATACACAGATTTGCTACCCCCGTCTTTTCTCTCTGCCTCACCATTTTGTCATGTACCTAAGAAGATTCTTTAAAGTTTTATCTTAACATCTGAGTATAATGAATTAATGGCAATCATTAGGGGAACAGGTGCTGCCACTTCAATATTCAATGATACTTTCATAAGAATATTACCTGTTTGGGCTCTGTGATAGTCTAAATTACTCAAGAAGATTTAAACAGAACATTTTCTATTCTAAGAATTTTATTTCAAAAAGCCAACCTAAAAAACACACACAACAGTGGTAGAAAGAAAATAAATTCAAGGGTCTTTTGTACCCTTATGAGCTGGTTTTCATCCATTGCAGTCCTACATAATAAAATAACATTTCTGAAAAAAATGACTCAGAGCAAATGAGTCAATCCAAAGAACCCATAATTCAATTTTTATTAAATAAATACGGAGCTTTACATTTACTTTTTAAAAGTTTTTAATAAATTTAAAGAGGCTAGACTCAAGCAAAGAGTGACAGTTTTAATCAAAACAGTTCAAAAACTGCTATCAATGGAGTAATGTAAAAGCTGACATATAAAATATGGGTTTTAAAAGCAGTAACTATAGGGGAAGTATTTCAAAATGAAAGTTAAAATCCAGGTGTGTGTGTGTATGTGTGTGTGTGTGTGAGTGTTTAAGTATAGTACTTAAATATGGAAGACTACCACTCTTAACAGAATGCCTCCACAAAAGTGGACTTTGAGCAAGTATAACCAGTATGCAGAGGTCAAATACGGATCATACACAGCATAACTGCTTTGAGCCAAAATAGAGGTACAACCCAACTGAAAACACAGAATAACATGAGGGTCTCCATTTTTCAAACTCTGGAAACTTTAACATGATGAGTTTAGGGAAATCCAAGTTCATGTGGCAACCCATTTGGATTCTATAGATCAAAATGTAGTTCGAATAGAATCCAAATGTAAAACTAGCACCAACAGAGAATTCTGGATACAAATAATGTTCAGCTAAATTCTAGTTATCCTTACCAGTCCAATGTATTAGTACCAGTCCATTTGTATTAATTTTTCTAATTATTTTTAAAAATATATTTATTGATTTTTTACAGAGAGGAAGGAAGAGGGACAGAGAGTCAGAAACATCAAGTAGCTGCCTCCTACACATCCCCTACTGGGGATTTGCCCGCAACCAAAGTACATGCCCTTGATTGGAATTAAACCTGAGACCCTTCCGTCTGCAGGTCAACGCTCTATCCACTGAGCCAAACCGGTTAGGGCTAGAAATTAATCTTTGTTATCTAAAATGGGTCCTACTTGGAGGGAAAAAAGTTCCATCATAAATTAAAGAAAAAATCCACTAAGTGGGATAAATTTCTTCATTTAAAATTCTTTTAAAAGGAAGAATCTTTTTTTAAAATTGATTTCAGAGAGGAAGGAAGAGGAAGAGAGAGAGATATCAATGATGAGAGAGAACCATTGATTGGTTGCCTCTTGCACACCCCCTACTGGGGATCAAGCCCACAACCCCTGTGCCCCTGGCCAGAATTGAACCATGGTCCTTTCAGTCCCCAAGCAGACTCTATCCACTGAGGGAAACCAAGCTAGGGCCTTCATTTAATATTCTAATTGTTGCCGAAACCGGTTTGGCTCAGTGGATAGAGCGTCGGCCTTTGGACTGAGGGGTCCCAGGTTCTATTCCGGTCAGGGGCACGTACATTGGTTGCGGGCACATCCCCAGTAGGGGGTGTGCAGGAGGCGGCTGACCGATGGATGTATCTCTCTGTTCGATGTTTCTGACTTTCTATCCCTCTCCCTTCCTCTCTGTGAAAAATCAATAAAATATATTTTTTTAAAAATATTCTAATTGTTTAAAGAACAATATATCACTATTAAATCTATAGCAATAGCCTCTATACTTTTGATTTGTAAGTAGTATATGTTAAATTACTCAGAATTTAATGAAATAGTCCTCAATAACCGCTTTCAAAGTGATTCTAACTTCAACAGTGATTGTAAAGGCAACCCTAACTAATGGGGATCTTAAGAGAACTAGAATAGGAAAATCTAAATTCTAGTCTCAGTTATGCCACGTATTAGCTCTGAGATCTATATATATTTGATAAATATTCAAAAGTTTTAGAGCAGAATGAGAAAGAAAAGGTTGATTCCAGATTAGGAATGATGAAGAGTGGAGTAAAAGATGATGCCCTGATGGAAAATGAGGAAGCCACACTACAAATGGACATTTGGAAAGTCTGGGGTTTTGGGAGAGTAAAGGATTTTAAATTATTTCAGGGTTACTGTTGCCAGCAGTGTAAGTGACAAAGCATAGAAAATGTAGGCTTGAGGACAAATTGAGGCCATGTAAATAGGTAAATTCTCTGTGAGAGTGACTATAAATGAAGAACTGGATCTTTGGGGAATAGATTACATCAGCACTCTTCAACAGAGCTTTCTGAGATGATGGAAATGTTCTATATGTTTCCAATATAGAAGCCACAAGCCACATGTGGCCATTGAGCTCTTATAATGTGGCTACTGCAAGTAACTAAATTTTAAATTTTATTTGACTTTAATTAATTAAAACTTAAATGTATCCATACAATGGAGTATTGTTTAGCAGTAAAAAGAAATGCATTATCAAGTCATGAAGACATGGAAGAAGCTTAAATATACATTGTTAAGTGAAAGAAAACAATCTTGCCCAGAGAACTATACAACACAGAGTAAACCCTAATGTAAACTATGGACTTTGATTAGAAGTAATTTACCAATATTAGTTCACCAATTATAATAAGTGCACCACACTAATGTAAGACGTTAACAGAGGTAACTGTCGGGGAAGCTGGCTGTATATGGAAACGTATAGTTTCAGTGCAATTTTCCTATAAATCTAAAACTCTTTAAAAAAATAAAATCCATAAAAAATTGTAAAACTAAGTAGCCACATATAGATAGTGGCTAATATTGAGTAGCACAGGTCCATATTAATAAGACTAGTGTGGGAAGAAAACCAGAATAAGATTTTATTTCTGATAAAATACACTCAGTTAATGCTAAACGGTACAAAGTTTATTTATATGAGGCTTTAATATTAACATTTTACAGCCAAACAGATTTTAAGGAGGAAAATAACATTTACTGACTGGGTACCAGATGTCAGGTAGTATACTAAAGACATATGTTATTTAAATTTCAAAACAATCTTTAAGGGAAGGTATTACTCTTGCTGTTTTTAGAGATGAAGAATCATAATGCTTAAATGATAAAAAATGAAAAACTAGTCATATCTAGCTAATTATGACTCCAAAGTCTATGTTCTAATTTAGATACTCTGTACATATTTTTTATGACTTCCAAAATTATAAACATTTCTCAACAATAAATTTATTATCAGGAACTCTTAAAAATCTGGAGTCATCTTTTTCTTTCTTATTCTTCTCTAAACCTTTTGAATGAGTTATATAGCACAACACAATAATTAACCATATACTCAGAGTTAATGAGGTACTATCCCTATTATCAAAAGGTAACCTGGTTTTTTTCCTGTCACCTCCTTGTACCTTTTAATCTGCTATGGGATTAGAAAAGAGACAATCAAACTTCTTAGAATTACCTACAAAGCAAGAGATTTTGTAAGCCAGTTGATTTAGTTAATTAATTTTGTGACAAGGTCTTTTATCTTCTTCTTTTAAATATATATATATATATATATATATATATATATATATATACATATATATATATATATATTTATTGATTTCAGAGAGGAAAGGGAGAGAGAGAAAGAAACATCAATGCTGGGGATCAAACCCACAACCCAGGCATGTGTCCCAACCAGAATTGAACCTGGGACCCTTTAGTCTGAAGGCTGATGCTCTACCCACTGAGCCAAACCAGCCAGGGTTCTACTTATTCTAAGCTGGAACCTGGATAGATAAAATACTGTTCTATAATAAAGTTAAAAATATAACAGTTTGGTTTCATTCACAAATCTTTCACTAAATCATATTTCCAGGCACCTTTAAATATCACCCACTTAAAGATATTATTTTTGGGGGGAAAGGGAAACATCTGAAATACTTTCAAAAAAGATAAATTTATAAAAAGATGTTATTTTAATGATTACATATAGTATACTAGCTTTCCAATAAATGTTACTATAAAAATTAATGAGTTACATATAAAAACATAATTATTTATAAAGAATTGATATTTCTCCCCAAAAATTTACTATTTAAAAAATGCAGAAATTTGCATTGAGTCCTAAATAGTCTTATATAATTGTTTTTCATCACTTCTTAAGTTGTTCTTATAACTAACTTTATTAATTACTTAATTTTTTCCTAAAAGGGGGGAGGTTAGTATCAAAATTTAAATCCTTTTCTTTCAAAGAGGAAGGGAGAGGGAGAGATAGAAACATCAATGAGAGAGAATCATTGATTAGATGATTGATCAGCCCCCTACTGGGGAGGCAAGTCCACAAGCTGGGCATGTGCCCTGACCGAGAATCAAACCCATGACATCCTGGTTCATAGGTCGATGCTCAACTACTGGAACCTGCCTGGTCCGGCTAAATTCTCCTTTTCCACTTAGACCTCTTGTAACCTATTACAAATCTTTACAAATAACATGAAATCTGTATTTCACTTCTCACCGTACATTTTAAGATTTCAATAAACTAGGGAAGTACCATTTTAAATTTAAGATAAGGATAAAGAATATTTTCAAAGCCCAAAAATAAAACTTTAAACTTATTAGCAATTTTAAATTTACAGAAGTCCAAATTTATTGTGTTATTCTAGAAAGAAAAAATACCTAGTTGTTTTCTTCCTCAATCAACCAACTAAAACAATCCAAAAATGCTAAAAAAATCGATCGCGTCTGTAACTGTGTCTATGTTTCTGGAATGAGTCACATATAAAGGTTTCTAAGATTTATTCTACAGGGATAAAAGCAGAGTTCAGGCAAATCTAAATATCCCAAAACATGGCTGAATAAAATAGTCACAAAGTTAGAGTCATAAGGATAGGATCAAAGGTTATCAATCTAACAATGATTTCCCAATATCATCTCAAAGAAGTCTGTTAATATTCCAAGTTGCTTTATACATTAAGAAAATCAAAAGGCAAACAATTCGTAGAAAACAGGCAATAAATCACTCATGTGTAATGTAACGTTGAAATTTAGCTAAGTCTCACAATCCAATGAAGAAATACAAATGATTGAGAGTTTAACTCCTTCGGAATGATCAAAACTAAAACTGCAAGTTGCTGTGACATCCAACCTTTCTTCCACAAAAAGTCCCCAGGCAACAGCCTACTACTATACTTGGAAAAGCATGAAAAAAATGAGTGGGTTTTGATTTTTAACTATCACATTCTAAAATTTTTTCTGCAATTTCAATTATACATAAATATAATAATTGAAATTGCAGAAATTTCCATTTTGGCTCAAAATATTGTCTTTTAAATCCAAAGAGACAAAAAAATAGAATGGTGGTAGCCAGAGACTAAGGAGAAAGGGGATAGAGAATAACCTCTCAACAAGTATAGCATTTCCTTCCGGGGTGATAAAAATGTTATGGAATTAGAGGTGATAGGTGCAAAACATTGTGAATGTACTGCCACTGTACTATTTAATTTTTTAGTTGATTTCAGAGAGAGGAAGGGAGAGAGAGAAACACTGATGAGAGAGAAACACCAATCTGCTACCTCTTGTCTGCTTCCTACTGGGAATGGAGCCTGCAACCTGGGCATATGCCCTGACCTAGAATTGAACCTGTGACCTCTGGGTGCATGGGGTCAACACTCAAATCCCTGAGACACACTGGCAGGACTGTACTGCTTACTTTAAATGGTTAATTTTATGTTTTGTTAAGATAAAACATTTATGTTAAGATATATAAAATTGAACCCTTTATAATTCTCTTCTTCAGAACATTGCTACCATGTTCAAATGCTATTTAGATGTTGCAGATTTTTAGCTAAAATGCATTACAACTTAAATTATTACCATATTTGCTCAGAAATAGCAAGGAGTGAGTGACATCAGGACTAAAATGTTTGACTAATGTCCAAAGAAAATTGCTGACATGTACTTGTAAATAATCTCAAGGAAAGCTATAAATTAATCTTAGAACATTTATTCCTCTATGACAGAATGCAATTTCTATCAGCTTAACTGTACATGAAAGGTGAACTCAAAATATTTACTATGATTACTTTCCAGAATTTCAACCAATCAGGAAAATATGTGCACTTTTCAGAAATCTCTAATGTTATATTATAACCTCTAAAGCTAGTCCAAATCCAGACTAGACTCCAGGATTAAACAAAAGAGATCTTAAAGAGGATCCTGTAGGACAGGCTGATTTCAACATCTGTGACTATTTTGATGCAGGCCAGTCTGAGAATTTAAATCCACTGGAATGCAACCCCAAAAAATACCTGAACTCCTGAGCACTGACAGGGCCAAAGATAAACCAGGTCAGTATACCCTGCCAAGGAACAGCTTGCTCCGAGGTGTCCACCAAACAAGGATCATTTATCAGTTTATTCTTCACTTTGTTGGATGCCAACCACTTGCAAGATATAAGCAAGTGTAGACTGATTATAATCCTCAAACTCCATTTCAAGCCCTAAGATTTAGAGATTTAAAAAATAAATGCTGCAGAATTCTAAATGGTCTATGCCTTTTTAAAAATGAAGAATTTCAAATGTTGGCTGACCCAACTTTAAACATCACTGAATGTTACTAAAGTTATTTTTTAATTTTCATAAACTATTTCAAAGGCACACCTTAGTTACTGCTTACATAACAAATTAAAGCCATGACACAATTATAGCAATTCCACAGATCTGTCCTACGTAAATGGTATGGATTTCTATACATAAAGCATTTAGACCTGTTAAAAGCAAATATAAATGTGCCTTTTGTAATTCACATGAATATATATTTTCTCAAACTTATAAGTAAATACTTGGCAGGATACAAATAATGATAATAGAAAAGATATCTGGGCTAAAGGCAAATATAGTAGTACAAGAAGACATAGCTGGTGGTCAAAACAAGATTCTTCAAAGTTTAACCTTGAGATATATGGTAGCAATAGCAAAGCATCTAATTTGTGTCACAGGACCTTGGTTTGAGTAACCTTTTAACTATTAATTACGTGGCCTTTTTGCTAGTTACTTAGCTTCTCCTAGCCTTAGATTCTTCA